>RJWJ010015685.1:0-35743 GCA_004363605.1 Indri indri
TCACTCGCATCACCACATAAACTCTGCCTCCTGTCATGTCAGCGGTGGCATTAGATTCTCATAGGCGCACAGACCTTACTGTAAACCATGCATGTGAGGAAACTAGGTTGCGTGCTTCTTACGAGAATCTAATGTTTGTCGATCTGGGGTAGAGCTAAGTCAGTGATGTTAGTGTTGGGAAGTGGCTGCAAATACAGATTATCATTAGCAGAGAGGTTTGACTGCACAATAAATGTAATGTGCTTGAATCATCCCAAAACCACCACTTCCCTTGCCCTGCATCCCCTACCCTGTTCATGGAAAAATTATCTTTTTTGAAACTGGTCTTTAAATGAAGTCTAAAACATAGCCTATTTGCATATTAATCCAGCAACTACAAAGGACATCAGAACACCTAAGGATGGATGAGTTTAGGACCCAATGTAACAAGGGCCTTTGAATCTTAGACTGTGATAAAATGCGAAGTGACATTTCACAGCAGGAGAAAGCTTCTATTTTTTTTTACCTTAATGTTTAGAGATGGCCCCTGGGAGGAATTGTTGCTCTGTCTCAGGGCTTCCCAGATGTGTCAGATTAGAGACCCACCCACTGGAAACATTTCAGGAAGTCAGTCAGCCACTCCCTGGGGCTTTCCTAATGACTGCCCCCTCCTCTGAGGTGGTTAACTCAGTTGGATGCAGCATGTAGTGTTAATGCAGTGGGGCTAATTCAACCAAGGTCGTGGGTTTGATTTTCTTGTTTTTTTCTCAGAGAAAAACCATTTCTAACCCTTTATTGACTAACTTAAAAATAAGTACTATTGTCCTAAGGAGAATAGACTAACGTAGTGGTGATATTGCTGTACAAGGCGCCCCTCCCTTCTGGAATACAAAGTGTACTTTAGTATGGGTGGTGTGCCATATATAGGCACTGTCTTCAGTTTAATAGAATGGGCAGAGGAAGAGAGTTTGCAACACGCTTTGGCTTATTTCAGGGGCTAATGGGCAGTGCCAACAGTGGCTACATTACTGAGCCTTCCATTGTAATTCGGTATTCGTGATTGCTAAATGTGATAGGTAACAGGCAATGAGATTTCTCGCTGGACAGTGTCAGCCAAACCACATACTCCTCTGGATGGCACTGATTGGGTCATCTGCTTCAGTAGGACTAGAGACTGTGGTGTGTGCCTTCCTTTCCTTACTTCATTAGCAGGAGGTTGTTTCTTGTCTGTCTGGACTTTCTAACTCTACCAGGGCATAACCTTGACTTTGTACCAACTTCTAGAGTCTACCCCACTGATGCTCCTCTGAAAAGCCTTAGGCCTTGAGAAGTGGCACAAGCTATAAATTAATACTACCTCCCTCTTTAGTGAATATGATATGGCATTTCTCCTTGCTGTTTTGAAATTTTTATCTGTGCCATGAATGATTTGATTATGAACCTAGAGTAGGCACAACTGAAAACAATTAGCTAAATTCCTCCGGTCACTTACTATGAAACCCTCATGACAGGAGATATTTATTAAGTACTAACCTACATTGTAAAGGAGAGTTTTGACAACTCAAGTTTGTGTTCCCTCATGTTGCAATCCCCTCTGTGTATTTGTATCTGGACATACGGTTATTATAGCCAAGATTTGTATCTTGGGTAGTAGGTTCATTTTTCTGGAAGCCAAGGTTACTTTCGAGAGCTCTTTACCCAACTATTGCCTTTAAATGCCAGAAAAAAACCCTCTGTTCCATAGTCGCAAAAATTCTGGACACAACTAGGTCTCTTAATGATATCTGCAGTTGGCCATTAAGAGAATCAGCCCACCCTGGCCTGTGCAAGGGTGAGCCAGCCTAGTGAGTCAAAAGTAGAAGATCGCAACCTAGGAGTCAGGAAATCTAGGGTTTGCTGAATCTGTCACAGATTTCTTTATGCCTCATTTGTAACCTGGCTGATGCACAGAATAAAGGAAGAATCAGATCGCTTCCTTAAAAAGATTAACAGTACAGTCAGCCCTTCATATCCACGGTTCAGTATCTGTGGATTCAACCAACTGTGGATCAAAAATGCTCGGAAAAAAACCCCAAAATAATACAGTAAGAAACTACATAAAATACAGTGTAACAACTGTTTACATAGCATTTACATTGTATTAGGTATTATAATATATCTAGAGATGATTTAAAGTATGTGGGAGGATTTTGGTATTCTTGGGGGTGCTGGAACCAATTCCTGCAGATACCAAGCAACAACTGTACTGAGTAATGCTAATATATAATTATACTTTCATCTTGCCTTATTAACAGACCTACCACCAAAACCTGTCTGATCTCATTGAAGCTTTGCCCTCAGCAAGCACTATTATGCAAGGGTGATGACTTAGCATGCTCCGCTGCCCCATTGGCCTTTTGAGGAAAAGATACTTGTAGATGCTAGAAGCACCAGTCCACCTTTTTCTTCTCCCATTCCTTCACTAAAGGAAACAGTGTCAAAAGAAAGTCTTTTACATATATGAGGTTAACTGTTTAATAATTTATTTGATATTTACTTTAACCTGATTTCATCTGCTTGTGGAGGGGCAGGAGTAAGTTTTTAAAAAGTCTGAAGTTGGGATGTGGAGGTAAAATGAAAATGAGAAAACAGGAGGCCCAGGGTTGCAGCATTGATTTGCCAAATCTTCCAAAACTCCTGGAAAGCCTATCACATTTTCAGTGAATGCTGAATTCAGCAGCATTTAATGCTTTTAAACAGTCAATCAGCTCTACAGTGGGACCAGTCTCTATGACTGTGCTGCCTGATCAGATAGCTGCTAACCACATGTGAATATTTAAACTTAAATTAATTAAAATAAAAAATTCAATTCTTTGGTTGCATTAGCAACATTTCAAGTACTTGATAGGTACGTGGTTACTGGCCAGAGAATTAGGCAGTGCATATATAGATAATTTTCATCATTGTGGAAAGTGCTATTGAACAGTATTGTTTTAGAAAATTTGAGAGTCAAAACCTTCACTCAGATGATAAGTGCACGTTTGATGAAGTATGTAATACTTTTTCTGAAAATAATTTTTTTTGCTTGGTGTTGGAGTGAATAACTGCTGCTCAGGTATCTGTGATTATAGAGCAGACAAATGTTTTCTCATCATATTGATAAGTGATGTGGGAAAGGGAAGGGTGTTGATGCTATTGGAATGCTTCGTATGTGTGTTAGACATTGTGCTGGATGTGTTATTTATTACCTCACTACGACATGGCATACCTATGAGAGAGGTTTTATAATTATTTCTATTTTTACAAATGAAGAGAAGACCCAGATCCTACAATTAATAAGTGAATGAAAAGAAGTTCAAATTCGGCTTTATCTGACACCAAAGTTAGTCCCCTCAACCATGACACATGCCTATACACATGTGCAGAGTTATTGTTTCTTAAATCAAACATTACTCTCATTAATATGTGCAGGTCCTAAGCATAAAGTTTTAGATTTACATGACTTGTATAGATCTAAGAACTGGATTAGAAAGAATTGCTGTCAAAGCAGAAATTGAACAAAAGTTGCCATGATTAAAACTTTTTTTTTCTATTTGGAAAATCCTGTGTTCAGGACAAGATGAAAAACATTCAGGATAAAAAGTATGATTAATACAGTCTTCAAAGAGACTGAGGCAAGAAAAATGTAAAGGGGAAAATAGCAAAAAAATATATATATATTTACTCTAATTTTCTGGTAGTGAGGAGTTTTCCTATAGTTGTCATGAACATCTTGAGAAATTCAGTTCCCAAGTAAACTAGCTAGGATACATGAAGAAGAAAGGCCAGCACATCTTAGAGGTGTATAAAGGCTCGGTTAATTTAAAATGAGAGGCACATAGCTAGTTAACTCTTTTCCTATGAACAAGGTAATGAAAGATCTTTTCACCACAAGATGTTAGGCCATAGCTTGCTGAGAAATACTTATTTCTGCAGTAATGAAGTATTTTTACAGAGTCTGGATACAGCCTGTTTGATTGGTCAGAAGCTCTGAGAGGCAGGGGGCATAGTGGTTAAGGACCCCGGCTCTGAAGTAAGACAGACTTCGGTCTCAGTCCAGACCTTACTACCTAGTGGGTGGGCTTGGGTAAGTTACTCAACCAAAACTCGAGTTTTGGTTCTCACATCTCCAAGGATGGAGACACTGCTGAGTTCCTATCTCACAGGGTTGTGGCAGGAACCAAATGAGAGGCTATCTGTAGAGCTTTTCACACTCTGGCTACATAAAATACTCAGAGTTAGCTATATTATTATTAGCAAGTTCTTTTTATTGAGGATGAACTGCCTCATTTAGCTAGAGACCATGAGCCTTTTTTGGCCCTCAGCATTCACAAAAAAACAAATTGAGTCTACTGTATGGCAACTAGTCTAACATGCCAATCAGATCTAGGTTTCTTGACCATTCCTCATGTGACAAGATTTTCTGATGCAATACTAGTCATGGTACATTACTCTTTTGTACCTTAATGGTTAATGTTCATTTTAAAAATGTTACTCTGCAAATGAAATCTAGCTCCTCAGATATGGTGTGACAATGCTAGAGTACAATGGGACCATTACTTTGTGGGATTTATGTATAACACCTTTGTTAATGACAATAAGCTTACTTCAGAAGTTAGCCATAAGAGGACTCAATGCATCTGGGAAAATAGAGTAAACCTGCTTTTCCTATTTCTCCCATTAAGTGCAATTAAAAATCCTGGATATTACATATATGAGAAACATGAAAAGACTGAAAGGTAGGGAGAAGGGAACCTGGGACCCACAGAATGACAAGGTGGTGAGTTCCCTAGGTTTTCTTTTTGGGATTTTGTATATCCTAGATGGGGTGCTAGAGAAGCTGACAACCCAGAAATGTCAATGGGTGCACACCAAAAAAGTCTTAATAAGAGCCTACTTACTCTACCTAGAGAACCAGGAAGACAACAGGGAACCCCTCCACCATCTTGCTGGGCTGGCATCAGAGGAAGCCTAGTAGAATCAAAACTTGTACCATGCCCCAGCAGAATGGGGCTACCTTCCCTTCTACTTTGTGGTTTCAGTGAAGGCAGTGTGAGGACAAGTAAGGAAGCACTTCTGTCCCTCCCAGCTAAGGGGAGGTATCTATAGAGGTATAGTGAAGAGCTAGAAATATCACTTTTACCCAGCAATATTGAGGAGCTCCTCCCCAGTCAGGTGTCAACAGAGGTTGCATGGAAACCTGGACTTCTACCTCCATCTTGTGGTAAGGAGCTGACACCTACCTCCTCTTCCTCTGACAAAGTGTTGTCAGAGTAAGTCAGCTAACTTAGAAGATTTAAATAAGATCTAAAGCCTCATAACATAATATCTAAAATGTAAAAGTTTCAATTGAAAGTCATTCATCATACTAAGAACCAAAAAGAACTCAAACTGAATAAAACAAGATAATCAATTGATGCCAACACTCAAATAACAAAGATGTTACAATTATCTGGGGAAAAAAAGCAGCCACGATTAAAGTGCTTCAGCAGCAATTATCAAGAAACCTGAAACAAATTTAAAAAAAAAATAGCCTCAGAAAAGACGTAAGAAGTCTCAACAAAGAAATAGAAGATATAAAGAAGAACCAAATAAAAATATCAGCACTGAAAAATAACCAAAATAAAAAGCTTAGTGAGTATACTCGACAGCAGAATGGAGGAGAAAAGGAAAAAAGTTGGAGAATGTAAAGTTAGAATAATAGAAATTACATAACCTGAAAATCATTGAGTAAATAGACTGAAGAATAGAAAAGAAAGCAGCCTCAGGAACCTGTGGGAAAATTATAACAAAAGATGTAGCATTTATGTCAATAAATTCCCAGAAAGAGAAAAGATAGAGGGAAGAATCAAAAAAGTACGCATAAAAAAGAAAAGGCTGAAAACTTTCAAATTTGACCAAAGATATAAATGTATAGATTCAAGAAGCTGAGACAACTTAAAGAGAATAAACCCAAAGAAATCCACCCAGAAAACTTTATGGTCAAACTTCTGAAAACTAAAACCAAAGAAAGGTTTTGAAAGAAGTGATAGAGAAACAATAGCTTAACGGTGGGGGAAAAACAATTCAAATAACACTGAATTTCTCATCAGAAACCATGAAGTCCAGAAAAGTAGAGGCACGATACTTTTCAAGTGCTGAAAGAGAATAGCTGTCAAACTGGACTCCTATACTCAGTGAAAAATATCCTTTAAGAATGAAGGGAAAAGAAAACAGAAACAAAAACAAAAAGAAAACAGAAAACCAAAAAGGCACACCACAACTCTAACGTATCACTAATTACATTAAATGTTAATGATATAAGTGCATTAATGAAAAGACAGACAGGTGGATTAAACAAATACCACACAACTACAAACTGTCTCTAAGAAACTTGTTTCAAATATAGGATATAGGGAGGTTGAAAGTAAACAGATGGAAAAAGATACATCATGCAAACATTAATTAAAATAAAGTTAAGTAGCTATATTAATATCAGATGAAGTAGATGATTTCCTAAGAAGACACAGCAATCCTAAACATACATGAACTAAACAAAAGAACCACAAAATATGTGAAATAAAAACTGAAAGAAGAAATAGGCAAATACATAATTATAGTAATTATATTTCAACACTCCTCTATCAAGAACCGACAGAACAACTGAATAGAAAATCAGTAAAGCTGTGGAAGAACTCAATAGCACCATCAAACAAAATCTGAACATTTATAGAACACTTCACCCAAAAAGAGCAGGTAAATATTCTTTTCCGGTGCCCATAAAATATACACCAAGGCATATCATATACCAGACCGTAGAACAAAACTCAACAAATTTAAAATAATTAAAATAATACAGAGTGTATTCTTTGACCACAATTGAATCATACTGGAAGTCAGTAATAAAAAGAAAACAGGAAAATCTCCAAATACTTGGAAACCATACAATTCGTTTCTTAATAATTCATGAGTCAAAGAGGAAGTCTGAAGGTATTTTAATAATAGTTGTTCCCTTGGGAGGTCTGCCAGCACTGTTTTGGGCTTGATCTTATCTGTCGGAGAACAAATAAATTGGATATCAAGGAACAACACATAGGGCCAACAGTGATTTTTTTATTGGTCTAGTAATTAGTCTCTCCATTCTCCCATCACCTCTTCTATGAAGTTTAATTTGTAACTCACATATTCATTTATTTATTCAAATATTTATTGAGTGCGTACTATGTGTCAAGCATAAGATGAATAAGATACTGTTCCTTTCTCTCTCTCTCTTTTTTTTTTTTTCAGGGAAGACAGAAGAGGACACAGGCAAATAAACAACTCTTCAATGAGAGCAGTAACAGGGACCCACATTGTTCCTTTTCTGGCCTTTATATTATGGCCCTAAACTGATTTCAAATATGTATTGACAATACATACCTGGAGGAAGGTAGAGGAGATGTGACAGAATGAAAAGCTAGAGTGAGAATCAGAAGTTGATGATGGACGCTTAGTCAGTTGCTAATGATGAGACCTCAGACCAGCTATTTCATTTCATGGAAATTCAATTTTCTCATTATTAATTATGAGTAAACACATCCTCTTTATCACACTGATTTTTTTCAGAGAGAATAGTTGATATACATGAAAGTAGTTCATAAGCTACAAAGGAGTATAGTAAAATATAAATTATTTTTAATAAAATTACTAGGTATAAAATAACTTGCATTATTAGTCAGAATCTGTTTATTAAATATAAATATGTGTGTCTGAAATAAAGGTCACCTCTATAAACTCCAAGATGATGACATAGGAAGATGTTAACCAAAATGTTAAGCCAAGATCAGATCTCAAAACAAAATTACCTATGGTATCAAATATAAATCAACTGTTAAACCAAGGGATGTAGAGCATCAATAAGGATGATAAAGAGGCTGCCTAGACAGGTGGGAGAAAGAAAGGTCTTTGGTCAGGGTTCGGCAACGGGGATTGACCATCCAAGCTCCTGGTGATCTCCTCTACAGTATTCAGCACTCAGTTGAGGAGATAAAAGTTTTGCAGAACAATTCACAATTCCAAAGATATGGAATCAACCTAAGTGCCCATTGGTACATGAGTGGATGAAGAAAATGTGGTGTGTGTGTGTGTGTGTGTGGGTGTGTGTGTGCATGTATGTATATATGTATGTTGGTGCAAAAGTAATTGTGGTTTTAGCTTTGTTGAAATTTGCCATTTGATTTGGGAATTCATTCTTAAATAAACGTGGTTATGTTATACATCATTTTAATGTGCATTTCTTGCTTTTTGGTTTTTTTTGCTAATGACTTACTATTTGCTGTTTATTTTATATTTATTTTAGACTGCGGAAGTGATGTTAGACAAAAAGCAAATTCGAGCGATTTTCTTATTCAGGCTCAAAATGGGTCATAAAGCAGCAGAAACAACTAACAACATCAACAATGCATTTGGCCCAGGAACTGCTAACGAACGTACAGTGCAGTGGTGGTTCAAGAAGTTTTGCAAAGGAGACGAGAGCCTTGAAGATGAGGAGTGCAGTGGTGGCCGGCCGTCAGAAGTTGACAATGACGGATTGAGAGCAATCATCAAAGCTGATCCTCTAACAGCTACCCACGAGAAGTTGCCGAAGAACTCAACGTTGACCATTCTATGGTCGTTTGGCATTTGAAGCAAGTTAGAAAGGTGAAAAAGCTCAATAAGTGGGTGCCTCATGAACTGACCACAAATCAAAAAAATCATATTTTGAAGTGTCCTCTTCTTGTATGCAACAACAATGAACCATTTCTCGATCGGATTGTGATGTGCGATGAAAAGTAGATTTTATATGACAATTGGCAGCAACCAGCTCAGTGGTTGGATCCAGAAGAGGCTCTAAAGCACTTCCCAAAGCCAAACTTGCACCAAAAAAAAAGGTCACGGTCACTGTTTGGTGGTCTGCTGCTGGTCTGATCTACTACAGCTTTGTGAATCTGTGTGAAACCATTACATCTGAGAAGTATGCTCAGCAAATTGATGAGATGCACTGAACACGGGAATGCCTGCAGCCACCATTGGTCAACAGAAAGGGCCCAATTCTTCTCCATGACAGTGCCCGAGTGTGGGTCTCACAACCAACGCTCTAAAAGTTGAACCAATTGGGCTATGAAGTTTTGCCTCATCCACCATATTCACCTGATCTCTCACCTATCAACTACAACTTCAAGCATCTTGACAACTTTTTGCAGGGAAAATGCTTCCACAGTCAGCAAGATGCCGAAAATGCTTTCTAAGAGTTCTTCGAATCCTGAAACATGGATTTCTATGCTACAGGAATAAACAAACTTATTTCTTGTTGACAAAAATGTGTTGATTGTAATGGTTCCTATTTTGATTAATAAAGATGTGTTTGAGCCTACTTATAATGATTTAAAATTCATGGTCCAAAACCGCAATTACTTTTGCACCAACCTAATAATCATGGAATACTACTCAGCCATGAAAAGGAATGAAATGTCATTTGCAGCAACTTGGATGGTAGTGGAAGCCATTATCCTAAGTGAAGTACCTCAGGAATGGAAAAAAATATATACCGCATGTTCTCACTAATTAGTGGGACCTACACGATGGGCATACATGGGCACAGAGATGTAAAGGACATTGGAAACTAAGAAGGGAGGAGCGTGGGAGGGAGGTGAGGGATAAAAACTTACCTGTCGGGTAGAATGAACACTATTCTGGTAACGGGCAAGCTAAAAGCCTCCCCTTCAGCATGATAAAAATTCACCTATGTAACAAGAACACTTGTGTTCCTTAATATTTCAAAATAAAAATTATTTAAAAATTGCTAAGGACAGAAAAAAAGAAAAGAAAAAAGAAGAAAAAAGTTTCCCTTAAGTCCCCAAGTGTGACTCCACAAGAGAGAGCTTCTCCCCTTGTGAACTCCAAAGAGTCTGCTCAGATCTGCCTGTTATATGCTCTATAAAGGAAGAAGCCACAGAGCAGACCCTATTTTTCAATCCAGGAATTAGAGTAACATGTGACCTGCCACTACCTGTTTCCCCAATCTCTGTTGCGCTGATCCACGTAAAATTAGCAGAAATAAACATTTTCAAGAACTGTTCATCTGCCTCATGTTCCTGGTACCTAGTTGTTCTCAAGGAAAAACTGTCCACACTAAGAAAGCTGTAAATAAAAAAAACGAATGAAATAAAAACCTTAACTAGTGCTTTGAAATCCTAACCCAAATATTTCCAAAAGTGAGCAGTGGTACATCTCCTTTGTTGTGCTTCGGCAAAAGTGTATTCAGGGGTCAGAGAAAGTTCCATGGGTGACATCACATCCCTGCCCCATCAGCACCTCAGAGAATTTTCTTTTCCTTGTTCTAGAGAAGAAGGGACCCTCCCAGAGCACCATGCCCTCTCTTCAAAACCTGGAGTCAATCTTGACTATTCTTTGGTGTACCTTTAATGCCCTGAGACTTACATAATAAATTAAGCACAAATCCTCTATCAACCAAAGGAATTTGATTTTATCTACCTTTATATGTTTTGTCTTATTGTGCTTATTTATTTGTTGTGTTCTTTTCCTTGTTTTTCTTTTAAGAATAGAAATTTGGGAGAGAATATAATTTTACTGTAAGTTTCTCCTGAAAAGAAAGAAGTGTACCACAACTGTTTTAAGTCAGGCTTAGTAAAGATCAGAAGCCACTGCCCAAGGGACTGCCTCTCTTTTCAGAGGAACAGGCTGTGATAGCAGATTTCCATTTACTTTACCATAGCATACTTTGGAAGCTAGCAACAGGTGCTAGATTTGGTAGTTGGGGAGAATGAGCAGGCATATGTCTAAGGGCTGAGATTGAGGTGTTTAGCTGCCATCATTTTCTTCTCTAGGTAAGAGGACTCTTGGCAGCTGGAAGTAACAGCCTTCATGGAAGAAAAGTCATCACACTGGAGTGACTGTCACTTCAAAAAGCAAGGCTATTGAGTTATGTATGATTTTTTAAACCTAGGAGATGCAATTAACTTAAGACTAAAGTGCTCAGGAAATGATGTTGCCTGCAAAAATGATAAGGCAGAATACAGAAGTGAGAGAATTTCCTCAGTCTCTATTTTTAAATGTGGCATTCTAATAAGCCGCCATGGACTAGTCGTAAGTTAGTTATGAAGCATAGGCTTGGAGGTGGAGTGGACTAAATATTAATAGAATGGGTAATCAGTGTGGATCTCAAACTGCAATAAAAATTAAATTTAAGACGTAGCAATTGAAAGGGACAAATTGTGAACCCAAGAATCTTCCAGATGCCATTATGTAGACTCCAGATGGTTGGCTCTTCAAATTGGTCCAATCACTTAGAATGGCTAGTTCTAGAGTCTCCAGAGAGTAAGGGCCCTTGCTCAAAAGTCAGCTCCCTCTTGCTTCATGTATACCTGCGTTCTCTTTGTTAAGAGAGCCAAGCAATTTTTTTTTTCCCTGAATTAGAGATAAAGCTGAAATGGCAATTGAGCTGGGAACAAAAAAGACTAAATGCATTCTCCAAAGTACATGACTGACGTCATCTTTTGCTAAAGGATGGATTTTAAAGAAGGGAGTGACAGAAGTATGGGGACACTGAATATCTGGATTGGTGAAGAAAGGAGTCTGGCATACCTGAAATAAATCCTTGGATTCCATCTTCTAAAATTTTGTTGAGGGTTGAGGATTTCTGTGTCTTACGTTCATGAGAGATGTTGCTTTCCTCTTCTTATGTAGTTTTCTTTTTTTGTGCTAACACTGGCCTCATAAAATGAATGAAGTATTCACTCTTTTTCTATTTTCTGGAATAGATTATGTAAAATTCATGTTAATTCTGCATTGAATGTTTAATAAGATTCTCCAGTGAAACCATTGCAGGTCTGGAGAATTTTTTAGGGGGTAGCTATTTAGTTACAAATTCAGTTCCCATAATTGCTAGAGGACTATGCAAATTATTTCATGTGGAATGAGTTGAAGTAGTTTGTGTATTTTGAGGAATTGGTAGATTTCATCTTTAGTTGTCAAATACATGTTTGCTGATATGGTCGTAGTAAAAAGTTTGTTAATTTTATTGACATTTTTCAAAGAACCAGCTTTTTGTTTTCTTTATTTTTCTCTATTGTTTTTGTTTTCAATTTCATTAATTTCTGGTCTTATTATTTTCTTCCTTCTTGCATTGAATTATTTTGGTCTTCTTATTGTAGATTCTTGAAGTAGGTGCTGAAATTAATGATTTGAGATTGTTTCCTCTTCTCTAATGGGAGCGTTTAGGGCTGAAAATTTTCCTCTCGGAATTTCTTGAACTGTGTCCCACAGATTTTGCTAAGTTGCATTTTTGTTTTTATTTCATTCAATGTCCTTTTTTGTTTATTAATATAAAGACATTCCTGCATTTGAGTTTATAACACATTTGCCCCAGTAAACTTATGGGACCTGCAGATTCTGGGATAACTAAATTGTTCGACATGTGGATCTAAAAGAACCCTTTATTATATATGCCACCATGAAATGAACATCGGAGATAAGTCCAAAGTTTGGATTCTAGCCCAGTTATTTTTAAACATTAAAATATTTTTAAAAATTAAATAATATATAAATATATATTCATCATCAAAAGTTTTAAGGTATACACAGTTACATAATAAAAAACAGGGAGAACATTTTCTCCCTGTTTAAAAAAATGCCTGTATAATATTCCATAGTATGGATGAAATATGATTTAACCATTGCATTTGCATTTGTTCCCATGTGACAAATAATGCAGTAATAGAAATTATTATTCATTTGTCTTTGTGTGCATCTATAGTTATTTTGATAGGATAGATTTTTAGAAGCAGAAGTTCTGGGTCAGAAGTTCAGAAGTTTAGAAGTATGAAGACCTCACATGCTTAAGTATACATGATCATTAACATAGCATTGTGGAGTAGTCCTGAGGTAGGACTGTGGCACCTATCCCAGCTTACTCAGGCTGCTTAGGTATCCTGCAAGTGAACCCACACTTTCCATGTGGAGTTTTACAGAGTACTGGTACTATGAGAGTTCTTAATAGGATCTTAATAGGAGCATTCTTGTAGTCCTCTTTAAGAAATGCAAGAGTGGACTAAAAAATATTGATGCTAGATAAATGTTTTCACTTCTTATCTGAAAATGTTGTCATTCTATGACCATAGTCATGAGCATGGCACCATTGCTTGTTCTGAAATTTAATTTAGAAGACTTCCATGCTACAAAGGATCCTGCCTTTTCTTTATTTGGTTTATAAGTCTCATGATACTTAACTTCCTGTTACCTTGGGTAGGGGTTATTATCAGGCACAGGCACCAGTAGGAGGTAAATACACCAAGGGCAAAGTGTTCTTTGTATCTTCTTCCCAACAGCAATGACTGGTAAATTCTAAAGAGAAATGTTAAACAAATTGAATAATGGTATAAAAAATATAGGAGTCCAGAGAAGAGGGCTATCAGTGTAAGGTGAGGTGATTGGGAGAGCTGTGAACATGAAAATGGAGTTTTTAGGATTCCCTGTGTGGTCAGCCACCCAGTCTCCCTGTTCATAGGGCTTCTCTGGAGGCATTTGAAGTCTTTCCTAAGTATGCTTGGAGACAGGCATAGCCAAAATCCTGTAGTCGCCTAAACTCAGCACTTGATATTATAGGATACTGGATGGGATTGATTTGCAGTTTGTTTGAAGACAAAGCACAGCTGCATAACATTTTATGGGCCCATTTTATACGGTGGGGTTTCTCATTTTCAAATAGAGTCATTAAAAATCTTATTAAGCTATTAAGTGTCTACAGGGTGATTTTGTGGCTGTAATTACAAATGCTCTTTTCATGGTAGACGCTTAAGCAGAAGACCATTCTTACCTTCGCAGAGCAGATTTTGCTTTTAGCTTCCTCCCAAGTGTAACTGCTGAAGTTTCAACTTTGTCCCTTTCAGGAAAAAAAAAAAAAAAGTTGTCAGAATGATGTTTACTATTTGTGAAGAGGTTGATTGACTAACTCAAGGGAAAATTACAACTTCATATGAACTCCTGGAATATTTCTCCTCTTCTGTAGTGCACCGAGTTCAGAGGAGGTAACTGTGGACTTTCCATATACTTGAGGATAGGCATTTCCTGGAATATCCCAGCTTTGCCACAACTTTGTTCAAGTCTGTGTTGATCCAACAGCAGGAGCAGAAGACAAATCAGGGAACATGGCAACAACCAGATGAGCTTCTTGATGTCTTTCCAAGCCAGGGTATGTGGGGACAGATTTCTAGTACACTTCAAGTTATGCTCCTGCCTCAGGGCCTTTGTACTTGTTGTTTCCTCTACCTAGAATATTCTTTTTCCAGATATCTGTGTGGTTTACTTCCTCACTTCGTTTTGTTCTCTGCTCAGAAGTGACTTTATCAGTGAGGGCTTTCCTGACTACTCCAAATTAATTAGCATCCCACTTCCTATTCCATCCCTACTCCCAGAATTCCCTACTGTATCCCATTTATCCTGCTTAATTTCCCTTCACTGAACTTCCCCCATTGGACATGGTATATATTTACTTGTTTATTTTATTTTATTTTTTTTACTGTCCATCTAAATCCATTAGAAGTTAAGCTCCAGAAAGGCAGGGGCTTTGTTTTTAAACTGCAGTATCCCCAGGATTCAGGACTATGCCTGACACATACCAGGCACAAAATAAATATGTATTGATTTTTTTAAAATGTCCTTTAAATCTCTAGAGAATAGTATAATTTTAGTGTTCAAAGAGATCTTAAAAATAATTTAGTACAAACCTCTCCCTTTACAGAGTGGGAAATTGAAGACCAGATTGGTGGTGTGAGCTCTATGGTAATTCTGGGCCATCATGAAGTGGGACCAGACTCTGCTTGTCTGACTTCGAGACCACTCCTGCACCACATGGCCATCTCAACTCCAGATGAGGAGATTTCTCACATTTTAAGCGTTTTGGCAATCAGTCAATCAATAGATAAATAAATAAGGCCCACCTCCTTTTGAGAGAATCAAGGTAGGTGTCAGGGTATTTGCCAGAATAAAGAGCAAGTCCCACATTATTGAGGACCCAAAGATGAACATTCTGCATATACTCATTGCATTTAACATATACATTGTTGTTGTTGTAACCGAAGCAATTGAGCAAGCAGGAAACACACTGGGAAATCAATATACCTCACCACTTAATAATGACATATCATTTTGTAAAGTGGAATGCCACAGCATGGTGGCAGCTGATGCCATTCGTTCTTCATGGTGACATTCTGCGTAGTATAAGAACACATCATGCTTAGTTAGCAAATGTTCTGTGAGTCCCTTCTAACAGGTTGATGGAAAAGTTTACCAAGGAGCACACCCTGTTTTGAACAGCTCAGTGGGATCCACTCCAGACATCGTTATGTTTTACTGTCGTTATGATGCACCTCATTTTCTTCGGTGCTGGCATTGAGCTCACCTTGGCGGCGCTGTGCCTCTGCAATGCTCGTGACCATGCGCATCCCTGCGCGTATTCCCTCCTTCCTCGTCGTGGTTCTAGGGGTCATTGCTGTGCCTGTAATGTCCGCCTTCCCTCTTCTCACCAATGTATGTATTCTCTGTCCTTCACACTCCTATTCAAAACTCATATTTGACAGTTGTTTTCTTCAAAATTCCTTCACTTTTTTCCCAAATCCCTTACCTGTACGTTCCATAATAATGGCATTCCTATCACAAGTCTCTCCGTGCTTCATTATGAATGTTCTTTTGCCTTCGTGTCAGCATCTGCCATGCATTGCGGGAAAGGATAAGACACTGTCCTTCTCTTCAAGGCGTTTACAAACTTCTTGTGAGGGAGTCTAACACCGTGAATCCATGAAAGGGCAATGAATGGTAAATTGTATAGCATCGACAAGATGTCGTGCATGTGAGGACCTGTAGTATAGCAGGAAATAAATGAGCTTTAATGTCTAAATCTGAATTTAAACTTTTTTCCATTACTTACTAGCTGGACAGCCTTGGACAAGTAACTTAATACTAGAAATTAATTTAAAAAAAAGCAGTTTCTACTTTACCTCCTTGCTGTGGGAACTCATAGGGGCGAAGTGTGTGTTGTACGTGGAGCAATGCGAGGCCCAGAGACCCTTGATGCTGTTGTGCCTCTAGTTAGATGGCAGGTTCTCCGAGGGCAGGAGCCCCCAAACTTTGTCCAGTTTTTGTTACAGTTGGAGGTGGCATGGGGATCATGATGAAGAAGAAAGTGGTTGCTGATCGACAACAATCTAAAGGGTGATAGGAAATCCCACTTGACCCCTGAAAACACATCCTTAGTTATTGCTTACTTTGACCTAGGCCCTTGCCTCTTTTTGAGAGTCTTCCTTGCATTCATGTGTGTAGCAGTGAGAGACTTCTATTCACAATACAGTTAAATCTGTTCACAGCTTGAGGCTTGCTGTCTGCAGAGTATTGGAAGAGGAGGACCCAGAAAAGCAAGGAAAAGAAAGTCACCTCTGCTTAAAACAGTCTATCTCTTCTTAATTCACAGTTTTCTTCAAAACTGTCCCCACACGTAGGAATAGTTTAGAGAACCACATACCTTGCTTTATGCCCTTTTATTAAGGTGAGCAAGGAAAAAAGTAGCTATGTGTATTTGGGGGTGTGAACGCTTTATCACGGGAACATTTATTGTTTGAAGTAATTTGTTTTCTTAGAAAAGGTTTAGCAGTTTTTCCAAATTTCAGAAATGTCAGCCTTGCTCAAATGGAATCCATAATCAAGACATGACAGAATCACTGCCCGAATATTTACTGGGAGTTTGCCTCAGAAAATAACCGGCTACTATCATTGCAAGGTGTGCGAACGATCCAAAGCAAATTGGGTTTCCTCCCGGTGAAGGTGCAGATGTAATGCAGCGTGAAGGATGATGGGGCTCAATCTAGTGTAAAGCCAGCACAGGCAAGAGGGCTGGTGATTTGTTACCAGGCAAAAATCCTGTCAATCCTGATGATTAAATTAAAATGAGGGCCCATGTTGTCACTGTTGGTGAAATGACTTATCTGCCTGTTCCTATCATTCTCTGTGCAGTGTTGGTATGTGGAATGGACACGGAATGAGGTGTCTGAAAAGATAGACATAAGCACATTTTTCTGCTAACATCGAAGTTTCATTGCAAATCTCTCAAGAACAGGTATTGCCTCCTCTGGAGCTGGAAGCCCAATTACCATCTCTAGAAAACTGGAATAAGAGAAGGGCTTAAATCACAGGGCTCTTCTAAAACTGTCCTCTCTTTCTCACCTGTGTTTTCTTCTTACAAATTTTTCCCATCATCGATACCTAACATAGTTATTGGGGTAAGAGAGTTCTTAGCTGGGCACACAATGCTATGGGAACTTAAAAAAAAAATGAACTAGCAGGATGCAGATTTAAATAATGCTGCATTGCTCTGATGCTATATATTATTCAAGGCACTTTCAAATACATTATCTCATGTGTCTCTCTGTGAATTAGCCAGGACGGGAAAGAAATGATAGAATGTTGAAGATGGAAGAGTCAGTAGATGTCAGCACCCCTCTCCAGCCCCTCCCACTCTCATTGAGGAGCCTGAGACAGAGAAGGGAAGTAGCCTTCCCAGGTCACAGACAGGACCAGAGATCACGACTCCCAACCCTCAGCCCAGATAGTTACCATTGAAAACTGATAGAGAGGCAAGCAGGAAAACAGGTAGACAACATATATATGTAAACAACTTATGTTAATTAGTGGTTAATTGGGCAGGGGGAAGGACATCAGAATTTTAGGCAAGGAAAGTAAAGGAAGCTTTATATTTGTAAAAAAAATTGACAGGTGATGTTAATCCACACCCTCCTCCTCCCAAGCTGTACAGAAAACAATTAGCATTTCATTCTGCATTTTTAAATGTATATCTCAGATTGTGGTAAGGAAAAATGCATAGGAAATACGGGGAGGCAGTGGGAGGAGCGCTCATTGAATGCCCACTGATCAGGCATCCACGAAGTTGCTGGGTAACTGAGGATTGACATGATACTATGATAACCCTATTTAAGGTAGGTGGAGGCTCAGTTTCCTGCCTCTCCTAGGAGTTTTTCTGAGAATCTCTTTGATTTCTTCTGTCTATGATCATTTTTCAGTGCAGCCTCAGGCCTTCCCCCTGGGAGACAGCACATATCACATGAATAACTATGAAGTTTGCAGTAAAAAGTATTGGTTTCTAATCTTACTAGCCATTTACCACCTCTATAACCTTGGACAGTTTATTGCCCCACTGTACCTCATTTTTGTCATCTGTACATTTTGGAGGGTGATGCTTTCCTCATTGGGTGGCTTTGAGGAATACGTGAGTTAGGTATGTGTAGTGGACATTTGTCATATTTTCAGCCTACCCAAAACTTTTTAAAACATCCTCTTTATGCTTGGGAATGTGCAGCCTTATTAAACCCCTTCTCCCACAGAAGAAGCTAGGAATTCGTATTCTAGTCTTCATGGAAATAAAGCACAAGCTCTATAATTATGTGCATTCTGTGGGAACAGTGGTTGTAAAATCATGTTTCTGGTCTAGAAGTGATATCAGTGCTAGTAACGCTTATGGTTCTTGGTAATTATTTGCCAACGTATTGGTTAACCTAATCTAGTCTCTTTTTAAGCCTGGGTTGAGTTATACTTTTTAGTCTTTTTGTTCCCTGAAGAAGTGTATGTATGTATGAGTGTGTGTCTGTGTGTGTATGTGCGTGTGCATGTGCGTACTTCCTTCTTGAGCCTGGATCCCTGTCCGTTTGAATTTGTGTCAAAGATAGTATCATGTTGGCTGATTCTTCACTGGATTCTGTCCCAAAATATCCTTCAGGGGCCTTGACTTAAACTGTGTGTCTATGCGGACTTGCCAATTTGGTCCCTGCTTCCATCTGTACAGACTTCAGGCTCTAATTGGGAAAAATCATCTGTTTTTCTCAGGAGCTCCTTGATTCAAGTCTATAATAGGGAGCTCTACAGGAAATGTGCCTTTAGAGACTACCTTGATAATGATGACTATCGAGGTAGTCTTGATGATGATAACAGTTCAGATCTCACTTGTGTATGAGACGTACGTTTCCCTGGCCACCAGCTAGGCATCACTCAAGGTGGTATGAGTAATAGATCATTTAATTTCACTGCATTTTCACATGCCAGAGACACAAAGCATAAGACGCACAGTCTCTGCCTGCCTTCAAGGAGCCCATGACTTTAAAGGAGAGACATATAACTAAACTAATACGGCAGTGATAAGGACATTTTGTTCAGCCTCAGTGTGTTGGGGGTGGAGAGATATCAGTAAAGACTTTCTGGAGATAATGCCTGAGTGGAGCCTTAAAAAATAAATAGATATTTGCCCAGGGAAGAAGGGAGGCAAAGATATGCCAGAGTGGTATGGTTGGGCAGACCAGTGTGACTCAAGATGCAGAAGTATGAAGCAGCCTGCTTAGCTAGGAAACTACAAGCTGTACTACAGGGTAGAACAGAAAGCAGGGAGTGGCCACAAGGGCTGAGGAATTGTTAGGGAGTAGGAAACAGATGGTCTTGTTTCTGATGGTGGGTACCGATGCTTTGTGGGTAAGGGCAGAGTTCAGTGGGGGCAGGTGGAGCCTACTTCTTGCCCCTGAGCTAGGGGCCAGCCTCTTGGGAGGAGCTTCTTTTCTGTTCTGCAGGTGCCCCTTCAGTCCTGGCTTACTCAGTGTGCCTCCCTTCTTCTAGCAGGTGTGAATTAGGTCATCTGCATCATACTTTCTCTCATCACTGAGATGAGAAGCCTCCAGGGATTACCCACACCAAGGCTGCAGCCTGCCAGTGTGACTTTGCCTTTCTTTACCATGGGTAGTTTATATCCTGTATTCTTTTACTCTGAGGATGGGAATCTTCCTCACCATCCTTGGGAGAATGGGGCCGTTCTACTTCTTACCAACAGCCCCTTTCCTCCCGATTAATACTCTGATCCCTACCCCAGGGAGAGTAATTGATTTTTCTCCAGATTCACCTCTGACTTGTTTGAGAGTCCCCTATTATGTTATATTACTATATCATCCCCCGTCCACGGTTCTTTCTACAATCCATGAAACATTCTGGACTTTTACATTTTAATAGGATACAGGGAATCAAATTTAATCCTTGGGCATTTCAAGTCTACCAGGGTAAAAATTAACTTTGTAATTAAAAGCATGCTTTGACATTTGAATGAATTCTCACTGCAGAAATGCCTTTGAAAAGAGATCTGGCTCATTATGATTGACAGAGAGGGTGGAGCTTCTTAGCAAGCTACTTCCTTCAGAAGTTAATGGAAGAACATTCATGTTCAGGAAATCACTGTTTGCTGGTAATTGAGGCAATCAGATGTCACAGAGTAGGTGAACTGTGAACAAATGAACTCCTGAATGACAGCAGGGGACAGCATGTGGCCTCAATATTTATACTGTGTAACCATGATCACCAAAGCTCTCTCTTCTATTTTGAAACAGAAGAAACAATCATCAGTGGATAAAACCGGATTTAATAGCAAGCCACCAAAAGCTCATGATTTTTGGAACTGAGCATTTTTCTAAGGATAATGAGAGAAATAAAGACAGCCAGGCTGCTTCTATAGTTTTTTTTTTTTTTTTGTACTTTGATACTTTTTTGGAAAGCAGATCACACAGACCAATCCTAGTAAAATGGATTATCCTTACAAAGGAAAATACCACCCCAAACCCCAACCTAGACTCTCCACTCTTGGCTTAACATTTATCAATCCTTTCTGATGGTCTTTCTCATTTGTTCCAGATTTCTTAGATTTTAGAGCTAGAAAGATTATTTAGTAATGACATTTTAAATAATGGTTCGCAGTTCAGGTCAGTGTGTTATATAATGGTTGTAAATTGAAAGCAGGCAGAGGCAAATAGCCCTAACTTGTATGATAGCTGGGTTAAGAGAACTCTTTGTATATAAATAGTCTTTCTATGAAGTATAAATATCTACTTCCTGCATCCTAAAGCATAAGTCACCCTCTCCTTCTTTCTGGGACCCTGAAAGACTTTTTATAAATGTTAATTGGCCATCAACAGTTCACGGTTTTTATAAGCTCCTTCACAAGTATTTCTCCTTTTTTCAACTGTTTTGCATATAAATAGTGATTATGCCTACGCAGTGAGAGGGGACAGTGTGCCATACACTACTTTACAGTCATTAGCTCATTGTAATATTAGTCTTGAACACAACTACGGTTACTACATCAACCTCATAAATGAAAAGATTGAGGCTCAGGGATGCTAAATAACTTGTCCAAGGTCAGATAACTAGTACAAGGTTGAGTTAGGGTTGAGATATAGTACTGATGGACACACTGCTGTGGTTCTCTAGTATTTTAGCCTCTGCCACAGTGAGCGTTGCCTCATTTTTCTTAATTAATTTAGGTTGGTTCCCAGTAATTATCTTTAAAATCTACATGTTGAATAGCCAGCCATAGAATTTCGCCGATGAGGAATGTTAAACTCCCTAAAAGTAACTGGATATTCTTTCCATATTTTCTGTCTTGGGCTTCTTATCCTTTAGTGAGTGTCCTGCACATTCTTTTTAGGAGATTGTTTTCTTTAGAGGAAAGAACTGATGCAACGTAAGTGTTGAGTTCTGCCCGTTTTCTATCATCTGCCCATATTTCCTGATCTTGATTCGCTGCTGACATCTGTGACTGTAGCAGTCCTAGTACTCTCACTGTACACATTATAGGGATTTTTCCATAATAGTCCCACTGACATTTGACTTGGCAAATCTGCTCAAGTTCACATGTAGGTTGAGGATCCACAGTAAAGTAAACATGTGTAAGGGCCAAGGGAAAACTTCCCCTTTACCCTCTGAAGGTTTGCTGAAAAATCAGCTGACAAAACTCAGATAATAGGAGAAACGGCATACAAATTTGTTGGCATGCACAGGGGAAAATCACAGAGTGATTGCCCAATATCCCAATGGAGTACAGATGCTATTTACCCTACTTCTTAGGGGAAAGGAAGATGAGGAAATATGGATGATTTTAGGGGGGTAGTAAATGATTTTTAGGGGAATTCAGTGGGTTTGAAGAACATCAAATGGTCTGGGACAAAGTCTTTGGGCCCACAGAGCAGACAATGGTTTGTGACAAAAGTCTGTCTAGATGTGTTAGCAGACTTTAGTCTTTCTTCCTGTGATGTGAATTCAGTTAATGAACAGTCAAGGAAGAGACTAGAGGTAATTGTTTTTTTCTTTGGCTGGTCCAGACTTTAGACAGATAGGGGAACTTCAGAGAACAACTTCACCCTGTGCTTTGGGAGAGACAGAGGATAGAGAGACGGGGTAGAAGGAAGATCAGAGAGGGCTCGAGGGTTCCTCAGTTCAGCATGTCCAAATGCTATATTTTGGGGTATCGGTTTCTGAGCTTCCACACATGGAAGCAGCACAATTGGTAACTAATGTCAGATTATTTTATTTAAAGGCAAACTTCCTAAGCCTGAATTCCATTCCCTTTTTGGAGGAGCTTTTCCTGAATTAAAACAGAATCTTTTATCTTCTAGGTATATTTGCATTAGCATGGGATTGAATTCAGTATTCAGTGGAATACAATTAATTTTATTATTATTTTTTCTTTGTGTTTGAAACACAGGTTTGAAAGGTCATTTTTCATAAGAGAACTTTTGTTCCCAGGGTTTTGTCTATGCATTCATCTTAGGAATGTGATGGACCATGTAAAACATTACAATTTGTCTGTGGGATAAGGTCCAATGGTAAACACTCTGGAAGATCCATTTAGACCAACCTTGAACACGTACCTAGTCCTTTAATCTTTAACAACAGCCAGCTGCTCTTTTGCGAAGCCTAGCCTTGCTATTCTCAAGGAGCTTATTATTAAAATCGAACTAAGCACAGTTCTGTATTTACCATTTGTTAGAAGCTGGATCTTTCCTGGTGTGTTTACAAACTACCTCACCACTCTTTATTACAGGCATATACTTTAAGAATTATGTATATACATATATGTATACACACACACATCTTTTTCTTGTTTTTGCTTAAACATATTGGGTAATAGTATAGCATTCTGCTTGGTCAACATTTGGCATAATAAATCAGTAGGAAAAATATTTAAGTTTTACTCGGTGACTAATGTATAGACATCTGTACAATTTTGGGGCAACAATCAAACTGATTGTATACACCCCAGCATTTGTGTGGTGTATGGACTCCAGGAACCTTTTTGGGTCTATCCGTATGATGCCCAGATATAGTTTTTTGTTTGTTTGTTTGTTTTGAGACAGGGTCTCGCTCTGTTGCCTAGACTAGAGTGCAGTGGCATTATCATAGCTTACTGAGACCTCAAACTTCTAGGCTCAAACAATCTTCCTGCCTCTGCCTCCTGATTAGCTGAGACCTCAGGCCTGTGCCACCATGCCTGGCTACTTTTTTTGTATTGTTTTGTACAGCTGGGATCTCGCTATGTTGCTCAGGTTGGTCTCAAACTCCCGACCTCGAGTGATCCTCCCACCTCAGCCTCCCAAAGTGCTGCGATTATAGGCATGAGCCACTGTGACCTACCTTGCCCAGATATAGTTTGAATAAAAAGCCTGCCAATGTTGGGGCTCAGAAAACAATTCACCAAACATGGTGTTTTGGCATGCTGAGCACTTTGAATTAAAAGAAATTACAAGAATTTAGGAGTTGCCTCAGTACCAAAAACTTTCTAAACTTCTCTTGTTTATCCTTTCTCAAACTCAGAGATGGGTTCTTTCTGGAATTTTTTATCAAACTGAGGAAACTTCTTTACAAAAGTAATACAATTGTCTGAAACCTTTCCCTAGGAATCCCATTAAAAAATCAGGAAAGATTAACCACTATATAAGAGACTAAACATCCTCATCACATCCAGACAGACTTTTCCTTTATTTTTCTGAGGGCAGCTTCCAGAGATTATGTAAGAGATTTTTTATATGCATAATACGGCAATCTTTGCTCACAGTGCAGTTCTACCTTTCACTTTCCTGTAACTTGCCAGTCCCTTTTAGTTTCCAAAAGAGTCATTTACAAATTACTGTCTATACTATGAGCCCATTAAACTCTCCTAAAAATCATTTACTACCGCTCAAAATTACCTACATTCCTTCATCCCCCTCTCCCCTATGAAGAGGGTGCTGTTTAAACCTCACCTATTTGACCCTTCTTTGAGTCTCCTGTTTTGTATGGTTCTTGTCCTTATGCACATTAATACATCTGCATGCTTTTTTTCCTTTTAATCTGTCTATTGTGAGTTCCTTTTAGCATTCTCTAACTGTCAGATGAGGAGAAAAAAATTCCTTCACTCCTACACCAGTACATCTATATATATTGTTGATGTAATAAAAAATATCCTAAATAGTAAACTTGCATGTATTCAGGAATGTGTTTAGGAAGAATATTTTGATAGACTAAATATTTTGCTTACTCAGAATTTACTGCATTATAAAGATTATACAGATTACATAGATTATCACTTTCCAAAGAAATGGGGCATAATGGAATCAATGTACCACTAAAATTCTGTTAAATATCATTGGCAACATGATTAAACATTTGAAAACCTTTCAAAGCTTTAGGATCATCATTCTAAATGTAAATTGAATTATCCAGAATCTTATTATCCAGAACAGGAATATTTGGGAGTTGGATTGTATTTACTTATTCTGATATATATCCCGGAAATTGCTTTTTTCCCCCAATAAATTCTCAGATCAGGTTTGTGACGATTGGAAGAGCCAAGTTGCACAATAACAAAATCAAATCAGATATTTGGATTCTAGGTCCGGAGAGAGAATAGTGTGAGAAAAAATTAGCTTTATCTTAAGATATAGGTGATTTGAACTATAACCAGAGTCCTCACAACAGGATATGAGGATATACTGGTTTTTTATAGTTGTTTTTGTTTTATTTTGGGTTTTTTTGCTGTTTTTTTTTCACAAGTGCTTATGAAAGATAATCAACCCTAAGTTTTTCAAGGACAGTCACCAAGATGTTGCTGTTTATGTATTACCTATAAGGAAAAATGAGATGCATTTCAATGGAAAATGCTTTTGCAGCCCTCTCTCAGTCTGTCATTCAGTCAACATTCTCGGGGAATAGCACCTATTCCAATGTCCAACTTAAATATGTGTGTAAAACATTTGAAAGCCTAATGTGTATCTTTTGGAGTGACCATTCTTTGAGTTGTTACCATACATTTCATTTCCGGGAATGATAATACTTCACTTTAACTTTAGAAGTACTTTTCCATCCTTGGTTTCATTTGGTTTGCATAACTGTCTCTAGGTGCTATGAGATAGAGTTGTAATTCCCATGCACTGGTTAAAAAATGAGTCTCTGAATCCAGTACAGGTAGGAAAAAAGTATTTGAGAATCCACCAGGTGCAAAAAGACAGGTTGGCCAGCCAGAGAGAGAAAAAATTATGTCAGAGAAATGATTATATCAGTAAATTTTCCTTAATGACTCAAAAAAATGACGTTGGTCATTAGAATGCATTACACATGTGTAGTCTTATTTAAGCCACATGTCAGATTATCTTCTTTTTGTTAAACATTTTTCAATATTTTATCAACCCAGTATTACAAGCTAAGCATTTTTCTCTTTGCTGGAATGGCCACCGCTGTTGCTGTCCACATGGGAGAGCTCTACCATGCCCGTTCACCCCAACCAAGACTACCAGCATAGAAACTACTCTTTACCATTGCATTCAGGTATAAGGGTCCCTGTGGAGTTCCTAAGAACAAATGAAAATTAACAGTAAGAGGCCTAATTCTCCTTGTTAAATGTAAGAGAAGAGACTTCTCCCCTATTTGTTTTGTTAGAGCATTTACTTTAAGAAACTTGTAAATTTTTTCTCTATGTCTTTAAAATGTATGTTAATCTTTTTAGAAACTAAATAAGCTTCCTGCCAGCTTTATGATCCAGGAATGTCTTTCTCAAGGACCTAGAAGCCATCTCTTTGAAATGTAAACATAAAAGGAAACAGTACCCTTATATCCCAGTTTCTGTGGGAGGGTAGAAGCCTATCTTCAGTGGATGCCTGGCTCCAAGTTGCAAAACAACCTTCTGTCAAAAAGATATGAAAAGTTTATTTTTCCTTTGTTTGAAACCAATTAACTAACACAGATGGTCACCCCAATTAACAGGTAAATTTAGGACAAACTATATGTAATAAATGGTGCTGTCAAATCCTCTGACTTGAGTAATTATTGTCTATTTAGAGACCGTGTAGATAATGAGTTATATCTGCTTTATAAAAGGGTTAGATTTCTTTTTGGCTTTGTAATCTCTTAGAGGATTGTCTGTAATGTGTATCAAATTCTGGTTTAATGCTTATTCTATAATAAAACTGTTTTCTTTCTTTACTGTCTTTATGGAGAGGTTTCTGGGCTGGAAGAAGATTTTTGTTTTTAATTACGTTTCTCCAACAATATAATATATAACCTTGGGGCTTTGTGGGGAAATATCCTCATTAGGTGGTCAAATGAGGCGGAGAGAAACAATTCCAGGTCAAAGCTGGATTGTTCTTACTCAAACCAAAATGGGACTCTTGGCTGACTGACTGGTCAAAGCTCTGGGTAGAGGCCCTAGTTGCCACTTACGTGAAAATGGCAATACTAGCTAGCAAGTTCTACTTAGTTTGATTCCTTCCTTGGGCATTTAAAAAATGTCCCTCATACATATTCTTTACTTACTCTACTTGTTCGGCACTTTTCAGGCTATAGACTATATTCCAGGAAAACTCTTCTGGATTGGTTTCCAGAATTCTGGGCTTTTCCATCCAAAACTCTAGCACCTACTAGACTAAATGAGTTTTTCCTTTTATTCCTCAATGTATTCTCTTCTTTTTCTAGAATTGCTTTCAAATAACCTTTCAAAGAGAGTTAACAGCCAAATGCTTTTTTCTGCATCTGTTGAGGTGATCATATGGCTTTAATTCTTTATTTTGTTAATGTGGTATCAATTAAAACAGAACTCAAACCATTAGCAGCACAGGACTTGTTTGAGGCTTTTCTTTTCTTTTTTTTTTTTTTAATTTTTTTTTATTTCAGCATATTATGGGGGTATGAATGTTTAGGTTATGTATGTTGCCCTTACCTCCCTTCCCCCCCCAAATCAGAGCTTCAAGCGTGTCCATTCCCCAGATGGTGCACATTGCACTCATTATGTATGCATATACCCATCCCCTCCAAAAACCGATAGGACCTTGAAGATGGTGTAGTGGTGGTAATGGTGGTGTTAGAGAGGATAGAGTATATCTCCAAGTACAGATAAATAATAAAATTATACATTAAAGTGTTCATGTTTTAAAAGAGTTGAATTTCCCAAACCTTTTCCAGTTGCATTTAGATAACTGCCTTACATTTCTTGAATCTTCATGGAACTCTTTTGGAACAGGATTTGTGTGCCTTGTAATTCACCCATCAAGACATATCTTTCCTCTGTAATAGTATATCATGAATTCAAGGCAATCTTCACAAACTTGGTCATTTTCTTGCCTTGATGCTCTATTATGTCTCAATTAATTATAGCTTATAAATTATTTAAGCAATATTTACATGATTTGGGTAAAGTATCATTTTATTGTGTTTCTCAGTGAAACCATCCTAATAGAATCAATTGAAACTAAGATGTTAAAGCTTTGATAGAGGCCTAAGTTTACAAGGTATAAGGAATAGTTATAGTTAAAAATTAGCTATTGCCCCATAGCCTGCTTCCCTATAATTGCTTACTGCTTAGGAGTCACAAAGCTAGTCATTATAAGATTTATAACATCTCTTAATAGCTTGTATAGATAACACCTCTATTAAGAGACATAAGGCTGTTTTTAAAAACATTTTCCAGACTCTGCATTCCAATGGGCCCACTGATGCCAACTGGACCAGTGACCCATACCGTGGAACTGACACAATCGATCCTGTGACCCCTGCCAAGGAATTGACTCAGTGCAAGAATGTGGTTTTTACATCCCTGTGATTTTACCTGCAACATAACCAATCGGAAATGCCAATTCCCTAGCCCCCTACCCACAAAATTTTCTCTAAAAACCCCAGCCTAGAACTCTTTGTAGAGATGGATTTGAGGGATTCTCCCCACTCCCTACCTGGTCTCATTTGGCTGCCCAGTGCTTATTAAACTCTTTCTCTGCTGCAATTCCTGCTGTCTCACTGTATTGGCTCTTTTCTGCTGTCAACAGAAAAGAAGCCAAACTCTGTAAAAGAATTTAAAGAGGTTTATTCTGAGCCAAATTTGAGGACCATGGCCCAGAGCCACATCCAAGAAGCCTTGAGCAAGTGGACTTGCTGTGGTTGGGTTACAGTTTGGTTTTATACATTTTAGTGAGATAGGAATTACACATAAAGTGATAAATCAATACAGGGAAGTTGTACATTGGTTGGGCCTGAAAAGGTGGGACATCTAAAAGGGGAGAAAGGAAGGCTTTCAGGTTATAGGTGGGTTTAAAGACTCTCTGATTTATAATTGGTTAAAGAAATGAGGCTTTATCTAAAGGCTCGGAATGCTTTAAGTTAAGATAAGGAAGTCTGACTAACAGACTGATTGTATATCCAGACTCAAATGATTTGTTCTGTAAACTGGGGACTTGCAGGTGTGGTTTAAGCTTTGTTTTGCAAAGCCTTTGGCCTGTTAATGAGTTACAAAGGATATCTCCAAGAAGGGAGGGGTGCGTGATGAGGCATGTCTGACCTCCCTTCTCATGGCCAGCAACTCAGTTTTAGGGTATCCCCCTTGGCCAAGAGGGGGTCCATTCAGTCAGCCGGAGGGGAGCTTAAGTTTTTATTTTAGTTCATACTGCACAGTGGGCAAAATGGACCTGGTTGGACAGTAACATCACTGACTTTTTTTACTTCCTTTGGTTCCAGTGTAATTCATGTGTAACAGACGAGAAGATTTTCTTTCTTAGCATCCATCTCCAGGTACTTCATTTCTTCCAGGTTTTGCTTTGGTGTTTTCCCAGTCATAGAATGATACATTCTTTTCAATATCTTTGGTTTTAGGAGCTATCACTAGAGGGAATGATTGATAGCCCTTAATAATACCATTGTTTAATATCCACCTTGACCATTTGGGTACAAGTATACTATTTTTCTACATGCTATAACACATGCCAGTTTATAATAACAATAATGATAGTATTTATGTAATTTGCCATTTTTTGAGCTCTTACATTGCATAAGAAATTACATGGTCATTTTGTATACATAATTTTATTTGACTTATAAAACCCTATGAAATAGGTGCTACTTTTATCTTTATTATCCAGAAAAGAAAACCGAGGGTTAGTAAGTTGAAGTAATTTGACCACGATCACATGGTAGAACAACTTATTTTGAGTACATGGCTGGACTCTTTAGTCACATTGCTGTATTACTGTAAAGTACATAGAGTTTTGATTTAGTTATTAAACTTACTTCAAGATAGCATTGTTCTTCTTTTATTAACCAGAGAACTTAATCAGTATTTGACAATAATTAAGAATGTAGCTTCATCATCTGAGTGCCCATGTTGGTTGTTTCTGTTACTGTTATGCTATTATTAATATTAACAAATAAGGAAGGTAAAAATACTTCTTAAGGGAACATTTCCAGTCAGGATGTAAGTCTTTTAACCCAACAGACACTCTTTATCTTGATTGTTCTAATGAAAGGAATCATTTTGTTCTTTGGAGGCTGTTATGTACAGAACCATCCTAACTCACCAGGTTCATCCATGAACTTAAAATCAGTAATTTCTGGAGCAAAATGGATTCAGCTTGTCTAAAAAAGGAACCAATTTGTGACCATAATATGAAATGATTTAAAAATAATACCAGTGCATCTCTACAAAAAATAAATAGCCAGGCATGGTGGTGTGCACTTGTAGTCCCAGCGACTGGGAGGCTGAGGCAGGAGGGTTGACTGAGCCCAGGAGTTTGAGGTTCCAGTGAGCTATGAAAGCGCAGCTGTACTCCACCCTGGGTGACAATAGTGAGTTAAAAAAAAAATCAACAACAACAAAATAGTACCAATGCAGAAATAGACCTATGATTTTGTGATATTTGTTAAAACTCAAATATTTTATTATTTTGGTTAATCTATTTTCTTTCACAATTTTAAACCTTCAGAACCCATTGTAGTGATGTCATATGGCATTTTCAAATAATAACTTCCAAGAATAAAATATTTAACTTCCCAGAATATTCACCAATACCGGGTAATAATCTTTAAAAGGCTACTATCTGACTCTGGTAGAGGAGGGATGTTGGTCAAAATGTGAAGATAAAAAAATTAGTCCATGAAAACAAGAAATCACGTAACAGTCAGAACTTATAAACCCTCCATTAGCTCTGTGAAAAGTATAACCCCTCTGTCCTGTCTGCCTAATATGATGGCCACCCTATAGCAAAATGTATACTGATATTCAACAGCGAGATCTCTTTAATGTCTTATAGGGGTTTTGCCAGACTTCATTTTTAAACATAAAACAACAAGCCTACTGGCTTGGAGAAAAGTTCATTTTTAGCAAAGCTGCCTTTTAATTCAGGTATAACACAGTGCCCCAAGACTCTTCTAAATTTTTCTTGGTAGATATTTTCAGATCTATTTATCATGGTCACAGCATGAAGTAGTTTCTGATTTATGTGGTGAGCTTCAGACTTTCGGTATTTTCTCTTGTGGCCTCAATCCATCAGGAAACAGGTCTGCATCACATTTAACACCAATATAGTACTGTCGATAATGCCCAAGCAGCCAGCGTGCATAACAAGAAGGACCATGGCAGAGATGGAGGGCTCAGGATGTGAGCTGGAAGTCTGAGCAGCCTAACCTGAAAGATTTTTCAAATTCATGGGCTTTTTATATATATGGAGGGGAATAATGTGTGCTGCTGAATTAGAAAGCCAGAGAAGATTTCACTTATAAATGGAGATTTATAGTAAAACTCCATGGATTTGGTATTGTTTAAACAAAAGGCTTTCAGATTTCAAGGAGAGAAAGAAAGGAGGGGTTTCTCTCAGAGGTCTGGGTCAACCAGACCATAAACCTCAATATCATCATATTCCCATTATTTGGCACAGAGCCTGTCATGTTATGGGTGATGATAACTATAGGTTAGGTCTAACCGAAAGTCAAGGCATGCTGTAGTTCTTTGTAACCCTGAGATTTCTAACTGATAACACATCATCACTTCACTCCCATGCTTTACTTTGGGTTACATCTAAAATTTGCTACTTTCCTATCCAATTTCTCATTTCTGGTGGGAGAGCCATGTTGTCTAAATTCTAGTAGAGGTTGTTTTGGCTGAAGAGAAATGTGAAACAAGTTATGTGTTTGCAACTGAGCATAAATATACTTTCTGAAGCCTAGCCAAATGTTTGTCACGATATTACAATATATCTTTGCACATGCTAGATACTAGGTGCTCAGTAAATTTGCTGACAAATTTAGACAGGTGTAATGAAAAAAATGAGGGGCTGTCATGTAGATGCTAGAATGCTTATAGCAAACATTGGCCAGAAAACATTTGTTTATTCAGCAAATATTTACTGAGAAGATATGCTGTGGCAGACACTAGGCTGTACACTGAAATGTCTTGGCACAGGAAGCTCAGAGTCTTTTGCAGATAACACCCAGATTAACAAATAATTATTTTCCAGGATGGTGGAAGCTATACTGGAATGTGAGAAAACTCTAAGGACAACAAAGAAAGGGTGTTGAAATTTGGGAAGAGATTAGTAGAAAAGAGCAAAACCAGTCTCATAGAATTGTTTGCGTTTTCTTAGAAACTTTTGTTTTGTTGTTGTGAAATATAACATACTTAAATAAAAGTGTTTTGAGCAAAAATGTACCACAAAATGATTTATCATAAATTGAACATTCATGTAAAACAGTGCTTTTCAAACTCTCTGTGGTGAAGAACCAGATTTTGTTTTTTTCCCTAATCCATCAGTTAAAAAAATACAATTAAAATGATATACTAAAAAAAGAAAAGGAAAACACATGGTTTCATAAAAATGCATATTTTTTGAAAAAAACAGTGGAAATGAATTACTACAAAAATTAAAAAGAAAAACAAAAAACAAAGACAAAATCCAAGCACAATTTTTAAATTTATTATATTCAACAAACATAAAATTACTTGGTCAAAATAAGATTTCTGAATGTTTACTCTCAATTTCTGTACTTCTCTCAAGTGGACTCATGGACTAATGGTGGCAATTAGAAAGGGTTCAGTTGCTAAAGAAACTCACTCACAGGACCCAAAATGACAATGCTTACAAATATATAGTTTGTTATAGAAAAGCATACAATATCACAACAGCATTAAAGTAAGGCTACACATCACAGCCAAAGGCTGTTTCCCAGCAAGGTGTTTAGAGAGGCCGGATGCAAGATCCAGCTGTCTCACCTCTGTAGGACCATACTGGACACACTTTTTCTTTTGTACCATTGACATCTGCATAGGATATTTTGGATTAGGGATCCCAAAATGGAGTTTTGCTGGTGCTGCTTACGCCCTGCTGGTCATGTAGGTACATTCTTGCTATGTAACCAGCCCCAGTGTCAGAGCCTCTCAGCAGTCACACCGACACCAGCCACAAATCATCAATCTTAATGTTGTCAATGAAAAAGTGCTGGCAAGCTGGTACAAACTATCTCTAAACTCCTCAGACTCATGTTTACAAAGAAACACTATTAATCAGTGCCTTTCATGCCTTGACTAGCGGTTAGCACCTTGCAGGTTCTTTAGCAAAACAGCTCAAACCAATTCTAGGCCTATTGAAATTAACCTTCACAGCATAATTCATAATAGTTCACGGACTGGTACTACTTTATATACCACACTGAGTAGTGATGAGCTGTGGAATATCCAGTTCAAAAAATAGAACATGGCCAGCACCCCAGAAATCTTTCATATAGCCCAACAATCATTAATCCCTCATTTTATCAAAGGTAAACCAACTGTCCTGAATTCATAATGATCACTTTCTTACCTTTTGTTATAATTTTCCATATCTATGTCCTTTTTTTTTTTTTACATTTTATATAGATAGAATCATAAAACATATAATACTTTGTGTCTGGATTCTTTCAGTCATAATCATATTTGCAAGATTCATCCAATGTGTTAGATGTAGTTGTAGTTTGTTCATTTTCAATGCAGTATAGAATTTTATTATGTGGCTATGCCCTGATGTATCCATTTGAATATTGATGGATATTTAGGTGGTTTTAAATTTTTGACTTTCATAAATAATGATGCTATGACCATTCTTGTTCATGTACCTAGTACAATTCCTTCAGGCATATAACTAAAGTAGAACTATAAAGTTGTAAGTTGTGTGTATGTTTAGCTTTAGTACTTACTGTCAAATAGTATATAAAAGTGGTTGTACCAATTTACTCTCCCACCAGCAGTATAAATTTTCCTTTTGCTTCACATTCTTGCCAATACCAGAATTGCTAATTTTTAAATTTTTGCCTCTCTGGAGAATGTGTAGTAGAATTTCACTGTGGCTTTCACTTGTATTTCCCTGATTATGAATAAAAATGAATACCTTTTCATTCATTTATTCAATATTGAATGAGGCTTTACCTGTTTAAATCTCTTATCTATTTTTTCTATTTTGTACTAACTTGTTTTGTATCGGTTCTTTTTATATTCTGGATATAAATCTTTCTTCAGACATACATATTGCAAATATATTCTGTGTGGATAACATTTAAGTCTTTTAAAGGCATCTTTTGATGATAGAAATTCCTAATTTTAATGTAGTACCATGTGTCAGTACTTTCCCTTTATAATCAATAGATGAGGTTATACCCTATTCATCTTTTGCCACCCCAAGATCATGAAGATATTCTTTTACATAATCTTACAGAAGCATCATTGTTTTGCATTTTACATATAGATATGTTTTGTATGGTGTGAGGTGAGAGTCAAGTTTTATCATATTTTCTTTTGGATATTTAGTTGACCCAGAATGATTTATTGAAAAGAACATTCTTTTCTCACTGGTCTACAGTAGCACCTTTACCTTTGTCGTAAATCAATTGCTCATTTACATGTGGCTCTCATTTTGGGCTCTATCTTCTATTCCATTGATTTAATTTTCTATCTTGGTGTTCTGTTCCTGTCACATTGTTTCAGCTACCATAGTTGTATGCTAATTATTGCTACCTGGTAAAGTAAGTCCTTCTAGTCTGTTTTTCTTTAATAATGTCTTGGCTATTTTTGACCCTTTGCCATGTAAATTTCAGAATCAGCTTGATAAGTTTCATACAAAATTTATTCAAATTTATGATCATGGGCTGGCTATCCCTCCATTTATATCAGTTTTCATTTGTTTTACTTAATAGTATTTTATAGTTGTGAGAGCTTGCACACATATAATAGATTTATTCCCAGGTATGTGTTGCTGTTCTGAAACTTCCCTCGGAAATGCAACCAACGTTTGTATATTGATCTTGTATCCATAAACCTTGTTAAACTCATTTATTAATTGCAATAATTTATCTATCTTTTGCATTTTCTATATCCATGATAATATCAACTATGAATAATGACAGATTTATTCATCTTGTCTATTGAAGGTCAGATCCCCCATAAGTAGGCCCTAGGACAAAGATCCAAGTGTAAGTGGTTTATTTGGGAGTTGATCTCAGGAAATGCTAGTGTGGGAGTAAAGAGATAAAAGAAGACAAAGAAGACAGCTGATAAAGAGTTCACTATCAAACAAGTTGCCTTGAAAGCTTAGCCTCACTGGGGAATTCATAAATTAATGTAGAAAACGTACATCGGAGTCATCAGATTCAAGGGGTAAGCAATCTGAAGTATTTATTTTGACTGTCCTGTGTACCCGTGGTTGAGGGATGCTCCCAGGGTGAATTTATTAATTCCCTGAGGTGAGTCATTTCTAGCCTGCACTAGGGCAGGGAAGGTGATTCAACAGTGAAAGAAAGAGCTCAGCAAAGGAATGAAGGTGCTGATAGTTGGCTGGTGTACATTGAAGTGGTAAAATCAAGGCAGTATAGACTAACTGCCAGTAGCACCTACTACATTGTCCAATCCTTATAGAATTTTTTTTCTCTTGCCTTATTGTGCTGGCTAGAACCTCCAGTTCATATTGATTAGAAGAAGTGATGGAAGTCATCCTCAGATGGTATATGATCTCAAAGAAAGAGCTTTCAATATTTTACATTTAACTATGATGTTCACTATGGGTTTATTTATAAATACCCTTTATCAAATTAAAGAAGTTTTCTTCTATCCATAGTTTCTTTTTTAAAAACACAAATGGGTGTTGAATATGTCAGATGTTTTTCTTCATCTAATGAGATGGTGGTATGACTTTTCTCACTTATTCTGTTAATGTGGTGAATTACATTGATTAATTTTTAAATGCTTAACTAACTTTGCTTTCTTGGAATAAACTCACCTTGTTCGTTTTGGTTATTCTATAGTACAAAAACATTTTACCAAATTTTGTTTAAGAGTTTTGTATTTATACTCCTATATGAGATTGGCTAGTATTTTTTTCTTTTTCTTGATTTACTCATCAAAATTTTCAATAAAGATAACCTTCATTAAAAATACTGGTTTTCTGAAATGACTGAGAAGTGTTTCTTCTTATTATTCTCTGGAAGAATTTGTATATGATTGACATTATTTCTTTCTTAAATCTTTGGGAGAATTTGCTGAACACATCTGTTCCTAGAGTTGTTTGATATGGAAATTTTTAAAATTATAAATTCAATTTCTTTCATAGTTACA
>RJWJ010015686.1:0-35780 GCA_004363605.1 Indri indri
CGCACCTCCCCGGCCTCCTGTTCCCTTGGTCGCTGTGCAAGGGCAGAGGCTGCAAAGGCTATGGTGGATACGGCGGGCAGGGGAAGAGAGCACAGGGCCCTGTGAGGCCTCTTCCCGCTGCCTGATTCCTTTCAGGCTCAGCCTGAGACGTGGGTCGGTTCTGCCTGTCGCGCTTCCTTGCTAGTCCGGACGTTTTACAGCTGCCTGAGTCTGGAGCGGGACTCCAGGCCTCTGGCCTCCTTTCCTGACACTCTGAGCATCTGTGGCGCTTCCTCCTGGTTTCCTAGGCGGGAGCCCATGGTGCCTACAACACCAGCCGTGAAATGCCCTCCGAGACAACTAGATCAATCAGAGCGGATCAGGCTTCTGGATCTCACCACCAGGAGAGTATGTTAACACAGGGGTGTAATCATAAATTCAGATTGGGAGAAACTCTATAGGACAAATGACCTGGGTACTTCAACAAATAAATAGCAAGAGGAAAAGAGAGAGAGAGACAGAGATTGGTGGTGGAGCTTAGAGACTAAAAGAGCCTTAGGAGACAAATTAACCAATTTTAACACATGGACCTAATTTAGATTCTGACTCAAAAAAACTAAAAAAAAAAAAAAAGAAAAGAACAGTTTATGAGTTAAATTGGGGACAGCTGAAACTGCCTGGTTCTTTCATGATATTAAGGAACAACTGTTACTTGTTTTTAAGTGTGATAATGGTGATGTTATCAAAAGTTTTCAAAGGATGATCCTTAAGTTTTACAGGTATATACTGAAATATTTACGGATGTCTCGATGCCTGGGGTTGCTTCGAAATCACCCCAGGGTCGTGGAGGGGCAGGGTGCAGGTGAAACTGAGCCCAGATTGGCTACGGGGGGGCAGCTGTTGAACCCTGACTGACGGGAACGCGGAGCTTCATTACAACGTTTTTTTCTGTATATTGTTGAAAATCACCACGATAAAATCTAGGAGGAGGAGGAAGAGGAGGGAAGAGGGAGCCTCCTGGCCTAGGTCCTAAGAACCTGGAGACCTTGGCAAACACCAGACGCAAGAGCGCCCGGCCCCCAGCTGCCCCGCAGCCTCGGCCCCTCCCGTTCCAGGGCTGGGGCCCCCTCACTTGCTGAGAAGCCTGGCTAAGGGCCAGGTGGGTGGCGCAGGGCTCCCCCTGCCCGGAGAGCACGCGGCGGGCGGCGCCGGCCACTTACCGTGGAGAGGCAGCCCCTCTGCTCCCGGAGGATGGCGCCGAAGCCCAGGAAGCCGGTCACCATGACGAGCGCGCCCGCGAAGATGAGAATGTAGGCAGAGGCGGCGAAGGTGCTGGAGGCCAGGACGCTGAGGTAGCCGCTCTTCTCCACCAGGGTCCAGACGCCCACGGCCAGGACGGCCGCGCCCCCCACCTGTGGGAGAGCCGGGTTAGAGCGGGCGGCGGGGGCCTCCGCAGCTACGGTTGATGGTGAGCCCGCCTGCGCCAGGCACGGTCGCCTCACCTCGTTCCGTCCTGCAAAGGGCCTGCGGGAAGAGTTCGGCCACCCAGTTTTATAGACGGGGAAACCGAGGCTTAGAGAGGTTAGGAGACTTGCCCAAGGTCACACATGTGAGCGAGCTGCGGAGCCGATTTTGAATCCAGGTCCGTGCCTCCTACTGTGGTGCCTGCTGTGTTGCTGAGCTGTGGGGACCGCTGCCCCTCCCCAGCCCCGGGCCCTCCTCCCCTCGGAGCACTCGCTCTTTCGCTCTGTCCACGCTTCCCTGGTGGGGGCACTTCTGGATCCTTAGACGCACCCAGTAGGAGCACAGCTGGGCCCCTCACGCCTGTCCTACGGAGGGAGGAACTGAGGCCCACCGAGGAAAGGTGAATTGCCCGAGGCCCTGCCTGCAGTTAGGGCGAGGCGGGGGGCACTGAGAGCCCAGGCCTGCCCGCTCCCTCACGCTGCCTCCCAGCTGCAAGGGCTGTGATGCCCGCGCCGGACAGGCTGAGCCACTCTGGCACCGTGGGAGGCCGGTGGAGAGACTTCTTTGCTGACTTTCAGTCCTGAGGACGGGTCAGGGACAGGACGCTGCTGATCTGCAGGTGTGGAGGATGCCTCCTTGGAAACCAGAGCACCTGGGAAGTGTGGCTGGAGTGGCTCCGCTTGCCCGGTTCTCTCTGTGATGAGGCTGAACAACCCTTTCTGTGACTGTCCTTCTTAGCAGGGCATAACGTGTTTGCGTGTGTGTGTGTGTACGTGTGTACATGTACACACACGTGAGTGTCCTCAAGGTGCCAGATGGGGATATTGGGGGTGTTTGCCCAGGATTTGGGGACAGGACTCCAGGGACCTCTGACCGTCTCTGCCATCTGCTCCTGGGAAGGTGACTTCCGCCTGCCTTCTAGTCTCCAGCTCCCATTTAAGGATGTGTCTGTTTCCTCTGATGGGTGGTGGATGCTTCCTCAAGGGCCTGGGTGTGGCCAAAGCTAGAGAAGCGCCCTGGGCTCTGTCCATGACCTCTGATGCTTGTCCCTGCGAGGTGTTCTCCACCTGCCCCAGGTGACTCTCTGTAACACCCACCTGTCATTTCCCATTCTTTGCTCTGGATAGTCACAGACCTCAGCTCAGCAAAATGGAAGGTGGCCCTTAGCAACGAGCAGGTACCCACATTACTCAACTTACATGCATGTTACCATTTTCTCTTCTGCACTCTCAACAGCTCTGTGGGGATGGGACAGGGTTGGGGGCACGCATTACCCATTTTGCAGATCCGGAGATCGAGGCTTGGAGAGAATACGAATGTGCCCGAGATGACACCGTTAGAGAGTTTCAGAATTGAGACTCGAACCTGGGTCTTCTGAGGGCAAATCCAGGGCTCTGTCCTCAGACCCCACAGAGTGGGCTGGGCCTGCTCCTCCACTTACTCCTGTGTTTTTAACAGATACAATTTCTTCAAAGTGTCATTCCATCTCCACTGGCACCTCCGCCAGGTGAGAGCACCAGGAGGAAGGGCTCCGCCCAGGCCGCAGCTGCACCACTCCCAACACAGCGGGGGAGGCTAACGTGCCATATTTCTTCGATTCCATGATGCACATTTTTTCCCTCACATTTTAACATCTCTAAAATTGGGATGCATCTTATGAGTGATGGAACTTGCAATTACAATTGGCAGCACTTAGTGGTGTGAAAAACAATGTTGTATCTTACAACCGATGCTATTTTAGGGTCAATGAAATCCTGGACTACAACAGGTGTTTAAATTCTCCACAGTGTGGGTTACGTGTGGCCCACACAACCTTCATGCCCCAGTGAGACACTTCCTGAGTCTGGGTTGGTAGAATTGTGTCAGGTGAGGGTTTCCAGCAAAATATCCTGCACAGAATTCTCTTTGTCTCCTACAGCATGTCTGGAAGCCTTGGGTGAGGGTCCCAACTAGCTGTGTGACCTAAAGATAGTCCCTTAACCTCTCTGGACCTGTTTCTTCATTTCTCAGATAGGGGAGTTGCATTGGACCAGTGGTTTCCAACCTGCAACCACTAAGAACCCCTTTGGTCACTTTTCCCCATGGATCTTAGGTTTTGATGGCTTCTGTCTACCAAACATAGTGCATTAATTAATGATTTACTTCTCATTTATTAATCAAAGACATACAATAGTGCCAGGAAGAGATTCTGAACAGCATGAGATAGTCAATGTGACTACACTGAGTTGATCTAACTCCAGCAAAAACCCAAGAAACTTGGCTTTTAATGAGTATAGTCTCTTTATAGAAATATGCAGATTATCCATTATCCATTAGGCTTATTAATCCTGTCACCCCACACCAGAGCATAGGCTGGTCATCTGCATCTGGGATCACCAAAAGGAATCTGTTTGGACTGACCTGGGGACGATTAATCTGATGGGGAACACGGAACCCACTGAGAATCTGATGAAAGGCTTTGTAACCTTGTCCAGAGAAACGGTCATCCCCATAAAACAACATGCTCAGGCCAGCAGCTGAAGTCTATTTTTGTACCATGTAATGAGCCTGGCCTAGATGATGTCTAAGGACTCTTCTACCACTTTGTCCCTCTAAGGTCTGGCTGTACAATCGCCTGGGGAGCTGTGAAAAACCCAGGCCACACCCCAGGCCAGAGTCTCTGGCAGTGGGACCCAGGCGTGGGTATTCACAGAGTCCCGGGTGGTCCAGTTGAGAACCACTGCCTAGCATTCCTAATCAAGAGGGGGGCCCGGCGTCCCACCCCACTCCTCCCGGTAGGCGGCGCTGTGCCAAGCTCCACAGAACCCGGACGCTCCCTGGACAGGTCAGTCCCAGGAGGCGCCTCTGGAAGCTCCAGGGCCCCCACCCTGGGAGGAGCTGCCTGGGGAGCCACGGAGATCTGTTCAGCACCTGAACGCCATCCTGCCCCCCCGTCTGTGTTAGCGTGTTTTCTCTGGTAGAAGCTTTAGGGTAGAAGGTGGGGTAATGAGGACAATTTTCAATGTAAAGGGGCAAAAATCGAATTATGCAAGAAAGGAAAAAAAAAATGGCTCCCAGAGGAAGGGGGCAGCTAGGAGCAGCGCGGATCCGGTAACGCGGGGCTGCTCGAGCCAGGCGCCTGCCCGCCACGCGGGACGGGCTGGCCTCTTGCAAGCGGGCGGAGCCCCCGGTCCCCGCCACAGCGCAGGGTCTGGGAGGGGTCCAGAGGGACACGCCGCCCTGATTAAGGTCTAGAAAACGACAAACCCACACTCTCTCTGATGTCCAGAAGAAATTGGGGGATGAGTCCGAATCAACGGAGACTCCGACCCTCCTCCTTATGAGTAGCCATCAGGAATGAGAGGGTTTCAAGTTCTCTGGGGGACCTCCCGCTTGGGATGCGGTCAGCTCTTTAGAAAACCACCTTCCTCTGGACAGGAAAAGTGAAACTGCTCACTGTTGTATGTGTCACCAGAGGGTGTCACGGGAGGCAGATGTCCGTAGGGGTTTGGGTTTGGGTCTGGGCTATGCCCCTACTAACCATGTGACTGTGGGACAGACACAAGGCTTCTCTGAGCCTCAGTTTCTTCATCTGTAAATTGGGGGCACTGAATGGGAATATCTCTGAGGTCCCTTCCACGTGGTTAAATGTCCCTGTTGGTACCAGGGGGACAAGCTTCTGCCAATACATTTCCAGCAGGATGCTTCTGGACCATGCTGATGGCTTTTGCTCAAGCCACCTGGAAACTGCCTAAGTCAGCAGAGAGCAGTGGGAGAGGCCTTAGAGGAGGCCTGATGGGCAGGGAGAGAGCTGACCCCAGAGCTGTTTCAACAACCATTTGCATAGAGTTGATGCGACAGTATCTGGCTCTTTATAGAAACTGGGCTGGTTTTCTGTGGAGTATTAACTACATTTTTCAAAGCCACAGCCTGTGGCCGATTAGCCAGCAAACCCTGCAGAGGGAGAAGCTAGGCAACGAGGACACGAGCAGGCTGAGGGGCACAGCGGGTCACCCATGCCGGGTGATCTGAGGACGTTCCCATTTATGGAAAGGAAACATTGCCAGAGCCCTTGGAGGGAAGGACTGGCCTGAGCAGGCGCACATGCCTGGGGCCACAGAAGGAAGGCAGCGGACCTGAAGGAAAGCAGGCAGAGGGTGTAAAAGTAACTGCAGGATTTTTCTTCGTCTTGCAACCACAGGGTTTCCGTGCTGGGAGCCAGGACCGTGGGATTGCTGACAAAGAAGGGTCCACTAGGCGGGACAGTTCTCTGCCTTCAGTGCCGGGGAGCCCACGGCATGAGGGGGTGGGAAATGCACAGGGTGACAGTGCACTTTGTTTATCTGCTTGCTGGCACCTGCTACGGGCCGCGCACTGGAAAGGCTTCTGGGTTGGACATCTGTGCTCCTCCCACTCCAGTGCAGGGTCACTACTGATCTCCAATGACAGTCACGTGCCAGTTCCCCTCCGCTCTTAAACCTGTCCCCATCTCCCCACTGCACTGCCCAGCCTCGGCTCCGCTGGCTCCCGGCCCCTGCTCCAGTGCCCACCCACCCAGCACCCCCTGCGGAGACACAGCCCCCGCACCCAGAGCACCAGGCCCAAGCTCTCCTGCGTGGCCTCAAGGCCCTTACGCACCCGGCCTTAGCCCGATATTTGGTTTCGTCCTCCACTAGTTTCCTTCCTCCACACCTGGGCTTTAATCACTACCAAGTGAGTAGTTGCTCTGTTTGAAAACACTGCAGGTGCCCAATAACTGTAGCAGTATCAGTGGTGTGTGGAGAGGGTGACCTCTGAGGCAAGGTGTTGGTGTCCAAGTCCAAGCTCCTTTCTTTATCGGCTGTGTGAGTATGGACAAGTTACGTGGCCTCTCTGGGCCTCAGGCTCTCTCATCCCTGCTCACCTTTCTCCCCTGGTTCTCTTTGCCCTCCTCTTCCACTGAGCTCCTACGCACCCTTTAAGCCGACTTCGAGTGTGGCACCTGCTCCGCCTCTCCCGGGCAGGCGCGTCCTGCCTCTCCTGCACTCCTGCGGCGCTCTGCTCACCCTGCGGCAGTCCCCGGCATGGGGTGGGACACACACCTCACTCCCCTCGGAACCCGGGTCCAGCACACGGCCGGCACCAGGGAGCCACCGAGTGAGCAGGGACTTGCAGATGGGGCTTTGGCGAGGGCTGCGGAAATAATAGCACCTGCTCCCTCACCTGCCTGTCTGCGAGCTTCTGGGCGACAGCTGTTACAGTATTTCTCTTCCCTGCTTCGTGGCCACGGTCATCTTTAGAGGAGCATCCTGAAGACTCAGCAGCCGCAGAGGGGAATGGACTTTTCACCAAGTCGTTAGGAAAAAGCCCCTGAAGAGGCCTGGAGTAGCCCCCAGGGGATCTTAATGCCAGGCTAACGCTTCTCTCTCCGCCGACACCAGGCTCTCGGGCCGCAGTGGGGCCCGAGCCTGACACTGCTCTGCCCTCATGTCACTTGCGGGGCACGGGGTGGAACGACCCTGATTTAGTAAACACAGGGTCATTTCCACCACGAAGGAGAAGTGAATGGGCCCAATTTGGGGAGCAAACGGCCTGGGGGCTGACGGGGAGGACTGGGAGACTAGGTCTCAGCAAGGCGCAGTTGCTTTGGGAGAATGGCTCCCAGGTCAGAAGAGTCAGCGGAACCCAGGGCTGCAGCCCCGACAGAGCATTGCTGAGCCCTCGACTCACAGGCGGGGTTGAGGGCACACCAGGGCCACACCTGAGTGACCACTGAGCTCTCCAGGAAGGTGCAAGCCAGCCTGCGTCGAGTACCACTGCCCATCACAGAGGCGCTCTTCTCTGAGCACCAGGCAGGCGTCCACCCCGGGTTCCTACCCCTTGCTTTAATTGGATCCTCAAGGAGAGGCTTGTCATGCTAAGGCCATTTTTCACTTTATGAGGCCTTCTCTTCTTGGCCCTCTGGTTTTAAGGAGCTCTTGATAAAATAAATTAGAGCATCACTTCCCCCTTCCTCTTCCCTAACCCGTCTATCTGCCCTCACAAGAGCAAAATCTCAGGGACTTCATGAGGGCTGGAGCTGGGAGGGAACGTACCATCACCTGTTCATCTTTCAAACCCAGCTCAGAGCCCAGAGGAAGCCTTCCTCGGAGCCGTCCCTGCCCCCACCGCCAGCAAATCACTCTGTGCTCTGCACCGGCTCCATGTCTCGTCCGCGTTTCTGTGATTGCTTCATCACTCTTGTTTGTTTTATTTGCTGCCTTGTACGTCTCCTCTTTTAGCCTCTCGATTCAACCTCACTCATCTTAGTGTCCGCAGCAGGGCGGGGAGGGAAGAATCCAGTTCAACCCCTTTTACAGTCTGGCTGGAGAAACGAAAGCCTAGAGAGAAATGGCTTTTCCAAGGTCACACAACTAGCCAGGGCAGAGTGAAGACTGGAACGCAAGAATTTCAATGCTCAGTTTAGTGCCCATCTGACCCACACAGAGCTGCTCTGCCCAGGAAGCCGGTCACCGGGCATCTGGGCTGCAGCCAGGCCCGGAGTACCCGAGTTGCAGCGGGGCAGCTCCCGGCTGTTACCCCAGGCTTCCCCTTGCCTTCTCTCCCCCGCCGCGGCCCTGTGCGGAGGAAGCATGCATCCCCTCAAGTGTGACCCTGTCCCTTAGCGCATCCTGACAGCACAGACAGGCAGACGCGCCCCGAAGGCCAGGGGTGTCCTAGACCATTCAGCATCACAAGAAAGGGTGCAGCAAAAAAATCAACCACCACGCCCCTCGCCAGCTCTCTCCCGGGAGGCGAGCCCGGGGAGAGGCAGAGGCTGCCTTGGTGGGCGGGCGATGTACCGCCATGTACGAAGCCAAGGGCTTTCTGGCCCAGCAGGGAGGTCTGCAGAAGGCTCTTCCCTCTCAGGGCCTCCCCAGATCCTGAAGTGAGGCTCTCAAGCCACCTCACTCCCCTGCCACCTGTCTGGGCCCCAGGTCTCCCCTAAGGCGTCCCAGAGATTCCCTGGAGGCTGGGCCCTCCTGGCCCCGTGGGGCGGGACAGAGTGTCCCACGCAGAGGCAGCCTCTCCAGCCAAGGGAGCCGCTGCTCCCTCCGATCTTCCCATTGCCTGGCGGAGCTCCTGGGAGGCTGGAAAAGTTTTGATCATTAACAGAGCCAAGCAGCTAATTAAAATAATAAATTAGAGAACAACACTGCAGGGGTGATGGGAGCTGTAGGGAGCCGTGCAGGAAAAGGGAGGGGAAAGAAAAGCGTTTTCTAGGTGGCCACATGAGAACGCCCGGACCACACTTTCTTTGCAGGGCCGTGAAAGAGGCATGCAAGTCCTGGTGTGTTTGGTTCCTGACCCAGGGCTACACCCAAGGAAGCCTTCCTCGCTCAGTGGGATCCTGCGATCAACACCGGGCTAACCGAATGCAAGGCGGGGCGGTGGGGGTCAGGGCCGGGTGACCAGGAAGGACTGCTGCCTGAATCCTGCGGTGGGCACTGCTTTGGGTTTTGCAAACTTTGGAAAGTCACCTATTAGGGTTGTGAAATAAATTTAGTGGGTTGTAACCTGCACTAAAAAAAAAAAAGTTAAAATATAATTCCAGTGCTATGGACAGAGAAAGCTCTTAAAGAGACTACAGAGATGCCCATTAGTCTAATCACAATAGTAATAGTTACACCTAATAGCTAAGCACCAAGTATGTGCCATCAACTGTGCTAAATGTTTTTCTAAACACTAATCTCTAATTCATACAGGTTTTGGCATTCTCGTTTAGCATATGAAAAACACAAGGCTCAGCGAGATTAAGTGATTTGCCTACTGTCTTAGCTCAGGCAGCCAGAACAAAATACCACAGACTGGGAGGCTTAAACACCAGAAATTTGTTCATCACAGTCCTGGAGGCTGGGAAGTCCAAGATCTAGGTGATTCAGTTCCTGGCTGGGGCTCTCTTCCTGGCTTGATGACGGCTGCCTTCTTGCTGTGTCCTCGCACGGCCTTTCCCCAGCCTCTCCTCCTCTTCCTCTTCTTATAAGGCTCCCAGTGCTATCAGAACGGAACCCAACCCTTAAGACCTCATGTAACCTCACCCACCTCCCAAAAGCCCTGTCTCCAAATACAGTCACACTGGGGGTTAGGGCTTCAACGCAGGAATTTTGAGGGGACACAATTCAGTCTGTAGCACCGAAAGTCCCAAGGCTGCAGTCTGAACACGAGCCCCAGATTGAGCCCGAGTCTCCCACCATTGCTCTCCTGCCTGGCTGATCCACGTGTGTCCCAAAGACACCATGGAAGAGTGCAAGACTCAGAGCGGGGGCAACGGAGCATGGTGGCCAAGCACAGGATGGGGGCCAGAGAGGGCTGGGCTCCAGCTCCGCGACTGTGGGCAAAGCACCGCACGTGCTGTAAAGTAGGGCTCTCGTGGAGTGCTTCGCTGCTGGGGTGCTGGCGGGATTAACAGGGACAAGCGCAGAGGAAGCCCACAACGGTAAGTTCCAGGAAAGCTGGGAACTTTGTTCCCTGATGTAGCCCAAGCACCTAGGCCCATGCCGGACACCTGACAGGTGCTTAATCAAAATGGTGGGATGAATTTTAAATTGCCATTATTATCACTGACCCGGTATTAGAATCCCTGGGTGCCAGTGTTAGCTTTATCACCACTATACGACCTTGGGCTAGAGTCTGAACCTGGGGGGCCTGCTCACTGTCTGTAAGTGAGGATAATAACGACACGGACCATCAGGGTTGACCTGAGGATGGCGTGGGATCACCACACAAGGTCTCGGGTAGCCAGGGCCTTGCAGGCGCTGGGCATCACACCCGCATGAGGCAGACCTGGTTTCCCCTCCTCTCTGTGCTGGGTTTTGATAAAGACTGTGACGAGGTGAGGAGCTCTGTTCTGGGGGAAAGGGGGCTCGGGCAGTCTGCCTCTGCTCTGCAGGCCCGCTCTGGCGCTGGGCAGTGGTGGTGGTGAAAGGGGGCGAGTGGACCGCGGACTGGTGGGCGTCACTCTGCATCACTGCTCTGCGAGGTAGGCGGAAGAGGCAGGAACCGTGGCCCGGGTGGGGGATCACCCCCCAGTGTAGACAAAGGCATTGCTGTGTGTCTAACACCTCGAGAGGCTCAGGTGGGAGGACAACCATTGGACTTTGGGGTGTGTCTGTGTGGGACGAAACCTTCTCTTGGGGGGGTGGATCCTCACTGGCCAAGGCCCCCTCCCTGGGGAGTTCTGGTAAATTCTCAGGGATCTGGGGCTCTGCCTTGGGAGGGGATGGGCTGGCAGTCTGCTGCATGTCTACTGAGGAGACTGCAAGCAGGTCCAGGGGACTGGATGCCAGGACAGGAGGCTGCACATCCCCCGCAGGGCCCAGTGGGTCTCTGGGAAGCTGGCCTGCGGGCCCCCGGGAAGGGGTATTTTTAACTGGAAGCCAGGAGACCTGCACGGGGACGCTCCCCCGTGCTGGTAGCCGCCCTGGTAACACACTTGCTGCCCATCTGCCCAAGCTGCCACCCACGCTCCTTCTCCTTACCACACCCGAAGGACACAAACACCGGACAGAGTCCGAGTCTGCTCTGCCTTGGAGGGACCCCTCATGGGGGTGACCACATCTACTGTCCAACCCCGCCTACGGGACCTTGGCGCGGGCAGGATGTGCAAGGCCCTTCCGCAAATATTTTGGGCGGAACACCTCACGACAGCCCTAGGGACTAAAGAGCCGACAACCCTCCGGCCACTCCAGCTCCTGCCCAGCCCTCTTCTTCTGGTGCCCAGCGGTGTTGTCTACGCTGACTCCACTTTCTCATCCCTCTACCTCAGTGCTCTCCTGAAAGTGCTCTCCCCTCAGCCACCACTCTTTGCTGCTAAGCCCAGAGGCCTTTTCCAGGCCTTAGAAGACCTGATGTTTCCTCACCCTTCAACCCTCCCTGATCCCTGGCTTCTCCTGATTTTAGTGCTTGAAATTTCACACCCCACGAACCCCCTCAGTTCAGGGCAAAGCGGGACCCCGGGTCACCCTAGACTCCCCCCGACCCATGCATCTCCGTCTCCCTGCTCTCCCAGGGGCTCTCACCAGTTCGCTGGCTGAGCTGCCATCTGGGTGGGGATGAGCCCGACTCTGGGGTGCTAGCCTCACTCTCTCCCCAGATCCAGACCCAAGAGCCAACTGCCCACAGAGCATCTCTGCTCAGAGGTCTCCTGGCACCTCCAACTCACCGTGCCTACATCTGACCTCACCATCTGATCCCAGCCCAAACTTCTCTCTCTGGTCTCTTGTTAGCATAACGAGCTCCACCATGCACCCAGGAGCTGCAAATCCCAGACACCTCTTCCTTCTCAGCCGTCTAGTTAACGACCTGATCTCATCGATGGTACCTCCCGAATCCCTCGACTCTCTCCAAATGTTGTGATCCCCACTGACGCTCCCACGATGCAGCTCACCACCATCTCTTGCCCTGATCAGTGCAGAGGCAGAGGCATGCTGACAGTGGCCGCCCCTGGGATGGCCAGTGGTACGGGTTGAACTGTGTCCCCCAAAATATATGTTTAAATGCTCAGCCCCCGTGTTCGTGAATGTGACCTGATTCAGAAATAGGATCTTGGCAGGTGTAGCCAAGTTAAGATGAGGCCATTAGGGTGGGTCCTAATCCAATATGACTGGTGTCCTTATGAGAAGAGGAAAACACCATGTGAAGACAGGGACTGCCAGGGAGGACACTGTGTGACAAGACAGGAAGAGACTGGAGTGACGCGGCTGCGAGCCGAGGAATGCTGGGGTTTGCCGGGGGCCACCGGGAGCTGAGCAGAGGCAAGGAAAGAGTCTACCAAGAGTCTCAGGGAGCCTGGCCCTGCTGACACCTTGATTTGGACTTCAAGCCTCCAGAACTGAGAGAGAATAAATTTCTGTTGTTTAAGCCACCCAGTTTACGGTACTCTGTTATGGTCGCCCTAGGAAACGAGTGAGATATGGGCAATTTTCATTTTCTTATACTTTCCAATATTTTAGAGTATATGTAGTGCATACTTAAGACTTTTATGATCAAGTAAAACATAGTTATTCTTAAAAAGAAATGCTCATTAAGAATCCAAAACACCCAAGTGGATTTGCTTCTGAGAACTAAACTATCTACAGCACACAGTTGACTGACTGGACCAAGGCAGCTTTACCTTCCACTGTCTGCATCACCAGGACTTCACTCTTCCAGAAACTCTCGCCCAGGAAGATAAAAGTTGCAAATAATTTTATCGTTCATGTCAGGAACTTTGCAAACAACATTTAAACAAACATCAGATTGTTCAACTTTTTAATAGATAGCATCTAACGACCGTCTGTTCTCCAAGACTCTTCAAAACGCTGGCCTTGCTGTGTCCGCCCATCCTAAACTCCTTTGTCATGGTTCTTGTCAATCTTAACCAAGGCCCCACAGGGGAGACCCTGAAAACTCAGACATATCCCACTTTGCACTTGCCTTTCTGAGATGCTCCTGACTCTGTCAAGGGAGAGTCAGCAGGAAGCCCAGCTCTGCCTCATCCGTAGGTTGACTTGGTGGTATTTTCAGGCATTTGACAGCTAATATATTCAAAATAGTGCATTTACTGACTGCAAACCCAAGAGGTCAGGAAGTATCCCTGAACTGTAGCTGGGGAAACAGACTCCTGGATCTTAAGGAAGTTGCCCAAGGCGACACTACTGGTGGACCACAGCGCCGAGGTCCAGCTGACCGCAAAGCCTGCGCTCTTTGTACTTTCCCGCCTTCCCAAACTTGCTGAGACTAATATACAACGCACACACTCCAGCGTTGGGTATTTCTGGGACCTGATGGTATTCTGCTCCCAATTACCCAGATAACTGCCTCAAGTGGACAGACTCCACACTCCTCTGGCAGATGTCATCCAGGCAGGTTTCCCGAGGGGAGTCGCCATAGAGACCATTTCCACGGCAGGCAGCGCAGCCGGAGCCCCAGGATTTCTGCTTCTCTGCCCTGGGCCTGGGCAATGTTAGCCAGGAAAGGCCAATGGGCTGTGGTGGAAAATAAGCCATCATTTCAGACGGGCTACTTCCCACAAGGCACTGGCGCAACAGGTTGGCAGGGGAGAGAGAAGTGGCCCTTTGTATGGCAGTGCTGACCGCGAAGCCCATTTTTTGTGCCTCTATTCAGAGGCCGTGTGGTACGGGCTCTGTGCCAACCTGCAGACCGGGTTCTTTCTTCCTCCCAGTAGCACATGTACGTATTTGCTTTAAAGTGGGCAGAATTTGCCCGCGGGTGGTCTTTGATTTGGAAGAAATCAGCCTCAAAGCAGTGACTCACAAGAAACAAAGGTGGCTTGACTCACTCGGTGCTCGGGAAGGGGATGTGCGTGTGGAATCCACTTACCCAGAAGAAGAAGTTAAAGACAAAGAGTAAATACTTCAGGTAGACGATCAGCCAGTCGGCCTGCTCCGTCTTGTAGTGGGCCATGCTTGCTGTGCCTGCGGAGAAGACAATGTGTTGGGCCAGGGGACTGCGGAGAACAACCTGCCCTTCCCAGAGCCAAGCCCCTTGGAAAGCCCCCTTCAAAGGGCTCATCAAGGCTGTGGGTGCGCAGCACGGAGCAAGATCAGAGAACCACAAAGGCTGGTGGGAGATGAACTTGGGCAGAATGTGCTGGACCTTTGGATCTCGGTTTTGTCCTCTTGACAAAGGTCTAACCTACAAGTCTTCCACAGATCTTGCACTGGCCTTGATGTATTCTTATTTTCTCTCTCTGTTTCATCAGGATTGCAGGACACAAGTTTATCTATCCTGTACACACACACACACACACACACGCGCGCGCGCGCGCGCGCGCGCGCACGCACACACACTGCATTGGAAACTTGTGCTCTGCATCGTGTGAACAGAACTCTGCATCCACAGGTGTGGCACGACCCCACGTAGAGCATCTGTGCCGGAAAGGACCTCAATGCCGCCCAGTCCACCCCACCTGGCCCCTCCACCTTGACTTTCCAGGTGAGGAAGCAGGTCCAGACAGGCCTGGTGGTTTGGCAGGAAGAGCCTCCAGAGTCTGACTCCCTGGGTTCAAATCCTGATCTGTCACCAGGTGAGTGATACTTTGGGCAAGTTACACGATGTCCCATTCCTCATTGTCCTCGTCCGTAAATGGGGATAACAATGATACTTTTATCATAGGGTTGAAGATTAAATGGGTTAATCTATGTGACGTGTTTAGCACAGCTTGGCACATAGTAAGTGTTCAATAAACATTAGCTACTATTATAACATGTCACAGAGCAGGGACTAACACCTAGGACTCCAGTCCCGACACCCACTGAGGGACCCCGGAAAGCAGGACACGTGTGGTGGTGACGACGGAGGAGGCCCAGCAGTCCTATTTGCCTTGCAGCCCGTCTGAGCCTCCGTGACTCTGACGTCTTGGATGCTCCTCTCCCTGAGCTCTGTGGACCCCTGGGCACCTGCACCCCGACACTCACAGAGGAGCTGCTCTTTAAGAAATCGTCCCCATTTTGAAGACCTCTTTTATTTCCGAACCATAAGCAGTAACGAGGCCCTGGTGCCGCCCGCTTCCATCTCTTCCCGCGCCACTCCCCCGCCCCCGCTGGGCCCTCCTTTCGTCCCCCGGCTGGGGCTGGGCCAGGCCCAGATTACTTTCTCTGAGCCACTGCTCTGCCTTTTATTTCAAGCTCCTGGAGATGGGAGAGAGGAAGAGAGAAAGAAAAGGTGGCTGTCTTATTTGAGATTTCTATTTGCAGACCTTGAAGAAGGTAATTTAAGACTTTTAGTCTTCTCGTTAAAAAAAGACAAAACCCATTTTTCTCCAACTTAGTCTGCGAGGCAGGGTGGTGGAAGAAACACAGGAGGAGCAAGAAAAGCAGCCTGTAAAAAACTGGGTAGCGGGGCTGGCTGGCGATGGCAGAGGAGCCGTTCCGTGGTCCTTCCGTCCTGACGGGAGACTGGCGGCAGCGTCCTCTAGGCCACTGCAGGCCCTGGGCAAGCTGAGAGTGCGGTGGCCTGCCGGACTCCTGCCACAGAGCCATCTCTCGACCCGCTGCAAAGGGGCCTGAATGACCACTCAAACCAAGGGGGCGGGTTGGAAAGGAAAACTGTATTTTTAAAAAAGAACCCCAGGCAGAAGACAGGACTTAACAAAGAGAAATATATTTCTAATGGCAAAATTTCAGCTGTTAAGTGGTAGAGAAGATAGAGGCATAGAATGCCAGGGTTGGGAACACCTCTGGGCTCACTTAACTCAACCTTTTACAGAAGGAATGAGGAAGCTAATACGTCTGATTCAAGACAGACTTTCAAATGACTTCTCTACAGTCACATGGGTAATTGGTAGTCACAGTTTCCTAACCCCCTCTGCTCAGCACTCCTTCCCCCGTAACACCCCCAACACGTGTGGGGTCCTGTGCCGGGGTGGCAGAGGCCCCAAAGAAGTATCAGCGCTGGCTGGGAGCCAGATGCCTGGATCTAAAAGCTAGCCTTGCCATTTACCGGCTGTGTGACCCTGGGCAAGTTACTTAACCTCTCTGTGCAGCTAACAGTCATTGAATATTTATTATGTGCCAGGCATAGAACTAAGTGCTTTGCCTACATTATCTTGATCCATCTTCCCAGCACTCCTATGTATTAGGGTTATTCCCATTTTGTAAGATACGAAAACTGAGGATTAGACAGGTTACACAACCTGTCCAAAGTCACACAGCAAGTAAAGGGCAAAGCCAGAGCTGAATGAGGAATCTCTGCCTCTGGGCTCAAGCTTCACACAGCTGCCAGGAAGGGAGGAAGCGAAGGCCAGAGACTGCTGGTTGCCCTAATATTTGTTCCCCCTCTCTTCCTTAGGAATAGAACCTCTCAATTTTATTTGGGTACGTGGCCACGTGGAGCAGATGACATTTCCTAGCCTCGCGCTCCAGTAGGTGCAGCCAGGATTAACGGCTGGCAGGCGAGTAGCATAAAGGCTGAAGGGGTATACGCAACTTCTTAGAAGTATCATTTTTTGAATATGTTTCATGTGCATTTGAAAAGAATGTGAGTCCTCCCATTGCAGGGTACAGAATTTTATATGTGTCAATTAGATCGAATTTGTTAGTTGCACTTTTCACATCTTCTATAGCCTTACTGATCTGCGCCTGCTTGTTCTGTTGGCTGTTGAAAAAGGCATATGACAGATTCCCACTATGACCATGAATTTTTCTATCCCTCATTTAATTCCGTTAAGTTTTTGATTCATATATTCTGCAGATATTTTATGGGGTACAAACAGATTTGGAGCTGAGATACCATTCTGGTGGATTGATTCCTTTATCATTAACAATTGTCTTTGTCTCTGTTAACCAGAAGTATCCCTACGGTGGGTGGGGGGATGTCTCTCTGCCTGTTGGGAGGAACGCAGATGTCACAGCTGCAGCCGTCCTGAGCCGTGAGTGGGAAACCGTAAGTTGAGAAGGGCAGAGCACGCTGAGTTCAGAGTCTGGGTCTCAGATGCTGTAAAGCCGCCCTGCCGTCTCTGAGCTGCTGGCCCCCAGACCTAGTTTACACGAGCGAACAACAAACCTGTAGCTTCTTTAAGCAACGTGTTTGAATATGCTGTTAGTCACGGCTAACTCCATCCTGCCATGGTGGAGGGAGCAGTGGGCTCCAGGTGTGAGAGCGTCACCTGCTGGGGCACTGCAGGTGGGGCAGTGAGACTAGAGGGTGCTTTGGGACAGCGTCACCAAGCTCTTTTGATGGTACACCTACCTCAATTTATAAATTTTATTCATGTACTACTGTCTATATATAGTAAGTATTCATCAAAGCCTTATTTTGTCTTTTTTAAGGATAAAAACAATTAGGGATAGGGATTCTAGTAAGTTCTCCCTGCACCCTGGTGTATCTGCCTCCACTTTGGAGGCCACCGGTGCAGAGTGTGAGTGGAGGGGTGAGAGCGGAAGGTTAAGTAGTGTCAGATCAAGAATGGCCTCACATGCCGAGCTCAGGGACTTGGACTCGTGTCCTGAAGGTGATGCCGACCCCAGGAAGGTAGTGCTTAAGTCCAAGAAAGAGATGGGGGGGCGGAGAACGGGGAGTAGGGGACAGACGCCAGAGCAGCTCGCAGGGAGGCCCCACCAGGCAGGGGGTGTGCGTGTGCGCACGTAGGAGGGGAGGAAAGACCCCAAAGAGCTCTGCCTTCTACGAAGGGACTGAGCAGAGGACGAGGGACACAGGCAGGAAATTGACCTGCAAGGGAGGGGGTAGGAGAAGCAGGGGGTGCGGGGTCCCGGAAGCCAGGGACGAGGGGGCGGGCCGCAGTGCCACGTGCTGCCGAGAAGTCCCAGTCACCTCAGGACTAGCGAGGGCTCACCCGTACCAGAGCAGCATCCATGGAGGACGGATGGTGGGTTAGGATGCACCAGGGGAGGGGAGGAAATGGGGACCCCAGGGGGATATTTTCAAGGCCGGAGGGAAGCAGCCAGAAGGCCAGGGAAAGGGAGTGCTTTTGGGTTGTGAAGAAGGCAGGCTCAGGCATGCTCCGGAGCCCAGGCGCTTAGCCCTGCTGCCCCCGGGGAAAGGGGATGGGCGCAGGAGGGCAACCGGGGGAGCTCCCAGCCCCTCCCCGGCTGTCCTAATGGCTTCCCCTCTCTAGGGCCTTGTTGCACCCCCCGCCCCGTTTTCCTGTTTAGAGGGTGACACGTGGGGGTGGGCACGGGAATGGCTGCAGCAGCCCCTGGAGAGCAAAGTGAACGCATGCCACTCGATGTGGGCTCACCTCCCCTGCCAGGGAATGGGGGGACCAGGGCTTTGGATAATCCCCCGAAATCATTTCCACTGCGCTTTGAGGAGTGTCTTACGATTTCTGGGAAGCAGACTGGCCTTCCTAGGTGGGTGTTATTTCTGTTCCTGGGAGTTGGGAGTTGGACTTCCTGAACCACTGGGAGGAAGTGTCCCTAAGGGTCCAGAGGCAGACAGTCGGGGGCAGGTACACCCACCCAGGGGGTGGTCAACACCTGGCGCAGAACCACGGACAAGCCTGTGAGGACAGAGGAGAGGTGCCTGTACCCCCAAATCCCCAACCTCAGCCAGGCTGATCTCTTCTTTGGCCTCTGAAAGGCGTGTCTTGTTCACACCGAGCCCTGAATCTGACACCTGCTCCTTTGTGCCCAGTGCTTCAGGGCTCAGAGGGGTCCCACCTTCCCTGACCCCCACTGCAATGCCCGGGGCCCAAGGACTACACCAAGAGATTGGGTCCTTTTCAGTACCTTATTTCTTTATGTCACCAGGCTGACTGACTTTGACTCCGACAGCCTTCCCTGCGCTGTTGACTGAGATGAGGTGGGTGCTGCTCGGTGCAGTCAGGATCCTTTTTCCAGCTCTGCCCCTTATTTCTGCCTGTGCTTAGGCAAGTTACCACCCTCTCTCAGGGTCTGTTTTCCCTCTGCGGGGTAGGGCAGTGGTTCTCTTGAGTATGCATCAGACTATCTGGAGGGCTCATTAAAACAGAGATTGCTGGGCCCACCCCCAGGGCTTCTGGTTCATTAGGTTCAGGACGACATGCTGGAGAATTTGTTCCCAGACAGGGTGACCGCTGATCCGGATTTACCCAGGACAGAGGGATTTCTTGGAATGCAGGAGCACTGTTCAGTGTTCAACCTGGGTAATCCCAGGAAACCAGGGTGGTTGGTCACTCTGCTCCCAGACGCTGCCGGTCTCAAGACCGCACTTTGAATCAATGTTCTTTAAGGCCCCTTCTGGTTCTGAACGTCCACACCGGGCGCTACAAGTATCCTTCGCATCTGAAGCAGACATAGCTGAGTCGGGCGGGGCACGAGGGTGGGCCTGTCTGCTCACACAGACGTACAGTTAGAACACAGTCCCAGCGGAAATGTCAAAGATTTCCCACACGGCCGGATAACAGGCCTCGGGGCGCCTTCTCCTCCGGGCCTGGGTTCTGCCTGGAGAACAAAGCTGGGATTCAGGAGTGGCCAGCAGGCCTGGGGCCTGCTAATGTCGCAGTCAGGACCCGCCACAGGACGGCTCAGAAAAGCAACCGCAAATGCCTTGACGGTGAAGTGATGTATTTTGGGGACTTTCATTGGGGCCGGATGTGTAATGTCACGGGCTGTCACGCTTGGGGATTTTGTCTTTTCTAATTTTGCCCCTGCCCCAAGTGACTGAGGCTCAAAGCGCAGAGAAGATGGGGGACGTGTAGGAAGTACCTGGGAGCTGATGTAATAAACTGTACTTAGATACGAGGCATTGTCAGGCCCTGGCCAGCTGCGTCCTTTGCTCGCTCCACAAACACGTACTGAGTACTCCGTGTGCCAGGCCTGGTGCTTAGAACCCCCAGACTTGCTCCGTGAGGAGCTCACAGCAAACCGTGGAGGGTGTGGCACAGGCACATCAGTAACTTCCAGACCCTCCGGACAGGGCTTCCAGAGAGATGCTGGCCAGTGCTGATGGCAGCACAGACAAAGCGACGTAAATTCCGCCAGATGGGGGTGGCAGGGGCAGGTGACAAAAGGAAGGGGCATTTAATCTGGTCCAGGAGGACAGGCAGGGTTTCTGCAGGTAGCACAGGAGGGGCTGACCAGGCAGAGGGGTGGTGGGCACTGGCCTGGAGGAATGGGCCGTGGGAAGGGCTGGGAAATCAGGCTGGGGCCTGGAACCATCTGCGGGCCACACTCAGCTGGGACTTTTTCCCCGTCCCCCGTACTCTCTACTCCTGGGACCTCACCCGCGCCTGTCCTCTCTCCACTCCCATTAGCGAGACTCAGGTTGGGGTGCCCCGACTCTGCATTCCCTGATGGGAGAGCACCCCACACCCAGGGGGAGGGTTTCTGGGGATCTTGGTGCTTCTAAAATGAAAACGACATGTATATTTCACTTAACATGACGTCCTCTGGGTTCATCCACATTGTCACAGGCAACAGGATGTCCTCCTTTTTTCAGGCTCGGCAGTATTCCACTGTGTCTGTATACCACAGTTTCTGTATTCACAGTAGTACGTTCCCTGCGGTGGCTACTGTGAACAGCGGGGCTGAGAGCACCGGAGAGCGGGTCCTCTTCCACGTGCCGACTTCGTTTCCTTTGGATACACACCCACAGTGGCTTCTGTTCAGCGAAATCGACCAGGCACAGAAAGACAAATACCTCATGAGCTAACTCATGTGGGATCCCCAAGCAATGGAGAAGCCGGTCCCACAGCAACAGAGGTTAGAATGGAGTTTACCAGGGGCTGTGGTGTGGGTGGGGGTGCAGTGGGGAGATGTTGGCCAAAGGACACAAAATTGCAGCTAGATAGAAGGAATAAGTTCAAGAGATGTATTTTACAGCACAGTAACTATAGTTAATAATATATTGCGTTTTTGAAAAGTGGTAAGGGTGGATGTTATGCCTCTCGCCACAGAAACGATAATTATACGAAGTGCTACATATGTTAGTTAGCTACATTTAGTCATTCTGCAATGTATATATACTTCAAATCATGTGGTACACAGTAAATGCATACAGTTTTATCTGTCGGTTTAAAAAAGAGAACAAGAAGGCCCCCCTCAGAACTAGCGTGTGTTTGCTATTGGAAAAACCAGACCCCACCTCGCCCCACCCCTTCAGTTAAATAAGGGCCAGTTTCCAGCTCTGAGTTCTTGGCCGACAAGAGGTCATGTCTGCACAACGGCCAAGAACAGCTGGAAAGGAAAAAGCAGTCTAAGTGGCTGAATTTATAACTTAATTTCGGCTTCTAGCGAAACGTGGCCACAGTCCCTGCATGGTCTATTTTCTCCCCTCATGCAACCCTGTCCTTCTTTGCCCTTGTTTCCCTCGTGTTCAATTTTCACTTGCCTAACCCATTTTTGTGGGCAGACAGTGTGACAGTCTGCACTTCTGAAGTGGTCAAAGAAGGGGGACCTCCTCGGCCCCTCGGAATGGGACAGCTGGAAGGAGCCGAAAGGATCCCTCGCCCAGCCCCTGTGTCCGAGAATAGGATGGGGAGGTCGCATTGCAGTCAAAGTCACACTGCAGATTGGTGGCAGGGCAGGACCTGCTCTCACGTCTCCCAGGCTGATGTTCTCTCGACGGCAGTCAACGAGATGTTAACTGGGTGATACGTTAATAATAATAAACAACATATTTAGTAAATGCTAACTACATGCTAGGCACTAAGTGCTGTATGTGCATTAGTAAATGTATTATAATACTTAAAATAGTGCCACAATGGGATCATTATCCCCTTTTACAGAAGCAGAAACTGAGGCACAGAACACTGCGTGGCAAGCCAGACACATGAGATATATACAGAGCAGATGTTTGACTTTTCTCTGGGCTGGTTTAATTTTGGTTTCTTGTAGCTTCTTTTAGCTTGGGGTCTCTGGGGGAAGCTAAGAATGAGGGACCTGCCCCGTGCAGAGAACCCAGTTGGGAGCTGCGGGAGGCGGCAGGGCCAGCGTCCTCTGACCCTGGCAGGATCCCACGATGGCTGTCACTACAAAAAGATCAAATGCTTGGGGATCCCTCTGGAGGGACCCTCGCCCTTCTCCCTGGTCCTTTATCTTCTTGACTTTGAGGCCAGGGATCCAGGGGCTGCTAGCGCCACATGAGACACAGGCTGGCCTAGGGTCTCTGGGCAGTCACTGGACTTTTCTTTTATACCAATGTGTTTGTTGCATGCAGGTAAATGAGCACAGGCAGCTCTTTTGGACCAAACAGGGTTTGAATGCTAACTATAGAGTCTTGTGGATGGTGCTGTAGGTGGAACTTGAATTAAAATCCTAGCACTAGGAATTCTTAGTCTTTATACCCTGAAAGACATGTTTTCCTAAGTATATGACTATTTTTTGCTTCATCTGCAAGCCCCAAATTGTGCTGTATGTACTAGTCAGGTGAGTGGTTTGGCGTGTCCTTGTTCCCTACGTGTATGACACACAGTCTCTGGTGGGTCTGCCTGTAGGTGGGCATCGCCTTTTGCTGTGTTTGTTCTATGTTCTTTTTCTCCTTTTTAAAAATTGCAGTCTGACCTATGAAAGGAGGACTTCTCCAGTACTTGTGATGAGCATCAGTGACCAAACACGCACAAAATGGTACTAGTCTGCGGGATAAGAGGATCTGGGTGTGGATACCAGCCACCACCTGCGGCACTGTGACCTCTGGAACCTCAGCTTCCTCCTGCGTGAAACGGAGATGCGGCTGGGCTGCCTTTGTCTCCCGTGTGTGGTGGCTGTGAGGATCCAACGGGATGGAGGATTGGCAGGGACCGTGCGCACTGCAATCATACAGCTTTGGTGCCAGACAACGGCAAAGGAACAATTAAACCCAACTTGCTAAGCGCTTCCCGAGTGAAGGGCAATGGGAAAAGGGCAGGTGACCCTAAATAATGCACCGGCCAGAGCCCGTCTGTGAGGGCTGGGGATGCAGTCTCAGGGTCCCCACGCTGCCTGCCAGTGGGCTCCACCCAGATGGTCGTGAGAGGAGACCCTGTTTCCAGGTGACTATGAAGAATCCACTTGTAGAAAATAAAGACCTTAATTTAACAAAGCGGATTGGTTCAGACAGGAAAGTTGGGGGGAAAAAAGGCAACAGCTACAGTGAACATTAAGCACCTAATCTCAACACGGCAGCAAGGCATTGCAAAAGGAGCATGCTTGGTGGGGTGGGAAGAGGCACCCCAAGGCAGGGCTGCGGCCTGGGTGTCCACTGGGTGGGGCTCCACCAGGCAGCACCAGAGGGCCTCTGTCATCCCACAGGGCTAATGAGGTCACTGAATCCAGAAGGTGATGGCTGTCTTGGTGCTCGGGTCACCCCTAGACATTCCTTCCCTCTCACCAGCACCCGTCCCCCCGCCACCCCCTGCAAGTGAAGGAGGGCTGGGCTTGTACCCAGGGACCTGGGTTCTGGTCCCACATCTGCTTCTAACTTGCTCTGTGCTTTTGCGCTTCAGTTTTCGTCTACAAAGCTGGAATGAGTAACTTCCTTACTGGGGTGGGTAAAGATGCTGCTTCCTTCCAAGACTTACTCCCGGCACAGTAGTTCTGATTATTTCTGCACCACCTAAAGCTCTGTGTATTTCATTGCGTGCCTAGGAATAACAGTGGCTAATGTTTATCGATCAAGTACCATGCGCCAGGGATGGTTTTAAGCACAGTTGTCCCTCGGTACACTCGGGGAATTGGTTCCAGGATGCCCAGCGTATACCAAAATCTAAGCACGCTCAAGGCCCGCGGTTGGCCCTCCATATGTGCAGGGTGCATCCTCCAAATACTGTACTTTCGATCCGTGTTTGGTTGAAAAACATCTGTATATAAGTGGACATATGCAAACCCGTATTGTTCAAGGGTCAACTGTACTTTCTAAGCATTCTCTCTTTTAATCCTCACAACAACCCCATGAGGTAGGCAGCTCATCGTCCCCATGTTACAGAAGAGGACAGGGAGACAGAGGTTAATTCCAGTGTACACCTGTTGTCTAGACATAATTATTAGCAGTGCTCCTGTTCACTCAAAAGATGTCCCAGGTTAGATGCTAAATTGTGGCTCTTCATTATGCTACGCTGCTCATCAACAATATCCAATAATACTCCTCAAGCTCCGAATCTTTCTGTCCCATCCCCTCCACACTGTATGTTTCTCCAACTCACTTACTGCTCTGACATCCCACGGTCATCAACCCCTGTACGAAGCCCCCTGTTATTTGATAAAAGCTGAGCTGAGTTCTGGGTCCTGAGCACCCAACACAGCACCTGATGCGTTGTGTCAGATGTCAACTGAATGAATGAATGAGCGAATGAACAAATGCACTAAGGACCCAGGTGAACGCTCAGGAACTCTGAGAGCCACACAAATATTTCTCACCCCATTCATGCTTTCGCCCAGTTCCCCAAGAAACCCAAGTCAAAGACAACAGAAAGGAGAGAAGCAAAACTTACACCATCACTTCTGCGGCCCCTGCCTATGCGAAACTGTGGGATGCATTTCTGCAGAGACGGGTTCAGTGCAGGCGTCAGCCAGTTCTCCCAACGGGGCCTCTTGGGAAAGTCTCGCACCAGCCAGCCCAGGGAGCTTCTGTGGTCTTTTTGTCCCCAAGCTTTCTCTGCCTTCTCCGCATCCTCCTTTCTTTCCCCTAGACTTTTAATTTCAGCCTCAGATGAGAAACACGGACCTATGTCCATCATACATCAAAGCAGAAAATCCTTTTGAAATTAATTCAAACAAGGCACAATGGGAAGAGGACAGTTCCCTTGATGGGAAACACCCAGGGCATAATCAGGCACTTCCTAGAGGAGCTAGACCTCAGCAGAAACCCACAGGAGAGGGCAGCTTTGACTGATGTTGGAAACGAATGTGCATTCTGCCCCCACTCCCAGCCCCACGGCCTCTTTTTCTTCCCTTTGCTATGGCCCTTAAAAACGGATCCACAGCACAAGCTGGGAGAGCCCAGAGCCCCGAAGGCCACCACCGGTGGGATCTCAGCGTCGACACACACCAGCAGCTCCCTTCTCCTGCTGCGGAACTTGGCACCACAGCAGAGCTGTGAGAGACCGAGCATGCTCGTGCGTTGGCTCTGAAAGTAGCTCATTAAATAGACAAATGCCAGATCCAAGGAAGGCAGGTCATCCTGCCTCTGCTTCAGAAATGAATGACTTCCTAGCCATGGAGACAGGTGTTTTAGGGCCCTGAGAAGCCATCTCTGGTTCCCTGCAACTCCCCCAGACTCCGGCCAGCAGTTTGAAACCCCAGCTCCCTGCAGCCTTGGCCATGAACAGTGGTAGGGGCCCGCATCTGGGCCAGATTTCTCATTTAATTGTCTCATAACTCAGTGAGGCAGGTGCTTTCACCTCTATTTGATAGAGGAGGCGGCTGAGGCTCCTCCGGCAGACTCGGGAATCAAGCCCAGCTGTTACTGATGTCAAAGCTGAGGACTCCCAGGTTTGGGCTTTCAGGTGGAAAGGCTTTGAGGTGGAAAGAAAAGCCACCCCCATCCAGAATTGATTTCTCCGTCCAGACTTTGTCCTTGGAGCACTGAGATACCACCTGAGAAACTGCTCAGAGCAAGCATGGAGGTTTCAGGGGTGACCCACGCAGGGTGAGCTCAGGATCTGTAAGGCAAAGAGCAGTGGCAGCAGGAAGGCCCAAGAACCCAGGATGTTGGGGTTCAGCAGAGGGTGAGATGTGGCTGAGCCACAGACAGGCAGCCGCATCACCCAGCTCCAGGGGGAGCTATACACATCACAGTGCACGTGAATGCCTGCCCTGGAATTGTGCAGTGCACAGTCTGTGCAGCTGTGCACAGCTGCCTTGCAAGTGCCCAGCTGCTCATTTGACAAGCTGTGTATCTTCATTCCAGCTCTCATTTTCAGTAAACCAGCACCCCTCCTTACTACCCACCATCCTTCCCTGTCAAGCCTGGGTGTCTTCCTTTCGATGGGGCCAGCTGGGTGAAATCCTGACTTTTATTGGAAGTTGCCAACCAGGGACAGGGCAGTACAGTATATAGTGGATAAGCAGGTAAGGCAGGTGTCAAAGGGTTGGGCTGCTCAAGTCCAGTGAGGGTGGACAGACATTTGGGAGCTGGTATACATGGGTCCCTTTAAACATGTTAAGTCTTAACTGCAATCAGTAGGTAGATATCCTCCCCTTTCTTCCAGAGGATGGGAGATGGCATTAAACTCAAGTTTGATTCATAAGGTAGCCAAGACAGCTAGTGGTCTCCCCAAAGTTGTTCTCCTCTTATTCCATTATAATGGAGCTGCAGCTGGGTATGTGGCCACCTACCCAGCGACTATATTTCCCAGCCCTCCAAGCAGCTAGATCACCACATAGTAGTTCTTGACAACGTAACGTGTGGAAGCACCACTCCATGCCTGGATCTTAAAACGTTGCCCTTGCACGTTACCATAATCTTCCCCCTTCCCGAGCGCTGGGACACAGATGTGTCTGAAAGCCAGCTTCAACCACGCAGAAAGGACACCACCTTAGAGCAATAGTTCTCAAACTTAAGGGCACACTAGACCCACCTGGAGGGCTTTCAAAAACAGAGAGCTTGCCCCACACCCAGAGACTGGGATTCAGTAATTCTGGGGCAGTGCCTGAGAATTTATATTTCTCACAAGTCTCCAGGTGATGCTGGTGTTGCTGGTCTGGGGAATAACACACTTTTGAGACCACACACTTGGTCCCCCAGTGTTGTCCCAGACCCTTGTGGATGGAAGAGAAACAAGACGGCACGAGCCTGGATCCCTGTATGACTCTGTGGAGCAGAACAGCTTGCCTACCCTGGACTGGTACAGGAGAGAAAAAGAAACTGCTTTGTTCTTTAAGCCCCTGTCCTTGGGTGTCTGACACAGCAGCTCAGCCTTTACTCTAACAGAATCATATTCCTGGAAGTCAGTCTCCTCCAACGCTATGAATGCCCCTCTCAAAAGAGAAGAAAAAAAACAATCCTATTCTAGCTCCACCTCCAGGAGCAACAAATTAGCCCTTAATCAGACTAGTCTACCGAGCTAGGATGCGATCTCAGCTGTAAGATTCCAAAGCTCAACCCAATCACGATGCATACTGTTTCTCAAGCCACCCACATTTTCCTGGATCCGGTCTCCCTCTTAAGTGACTGCCAGATCTTTCTTCCTCTGCAGCTTCACTTCCCCATCCAGGCACCCTGCGCCCCACCACTGTCTGACCTCCTCCACCGCTCTGCTCATCCCGGAGTCACTTGTAACTGCCAAAGCCAAAGGCGGCTTTCCAAATATCCTGCTTCACTTCTGCTGAATCTGAAACCCTGACCACACCGTCCTTCTGAAGCTCTCTCCCCACTGCCTGTTTCGTGGTACCACTTGCGCCTGATCGTTCTCCTGCGTCTCCCGTTTGCCTTAATCTGAACATCACGACCACCGAGTCTCCGACTTTGTGCTCTCTTCCTCGGCTTCATCAACTGAGCCTCTTCTTGGCTCACCCACTAGGGTGAGGTGGGGACATTCTTTGTCTCTCCTTTGCCACCCCCCTTCCTGCCAACTCCATCTACCTCCAATAAGCCGATGACTCTCGAGAGGCTGCCGAGCTCTGGGCTCGCTCCCATGGCTGCAGGTCCCGGTACCCAGTGTACGATACCATGTCAGCATATTCCCCTGCAACCTGCCATCCGTATCCCTAAGCTCAGCAGCACTCCATCCACCCATGCGGTGCTCCTCCCTTTTCCTCAGTGTCACCACTTTCCGCCCCAACACGTAACACTTCACCAAGACGGCCCCTTCTGCAGCTCTCCAGGGACATCCTGCGGACCCACCCATTCCTTCCGTTCCTTTCTTCTCACCGCTGCCTGTCTTGGGCCCCTCCTCAGTTACCAGTGCAGTGGTCTTGTTGGTAGTTCATGTATCTGTTTCCCCCCAGACCCCAAGATTAACTGGTTAATTTATCTGTTAATTCATTGAACATCTGAGGCCTCACTATGAGGCATACAATGTGCTAGGTGCTGGAGATTCCCCCCACCCCCAAAAAAGGATGAACAAAAGAGAAGTGTCGGGCACATGCCTGTGTAGTTCCTGCTCCTGGAATGGCTGAAATGGCAGGATCACTGGAGCCCAGGGGTTCGAGTGTAGCCTGGGCAACAAAGTGAGACCCCATCTCTAAAAACAGAAAAAAGACAAGCGAATGAATGAAGCTGTCCCTGATCTCAGGGAGCTCCGAGGTGGGAGATGGACACATCACCATCACTTTAACCCCGTGTACGGAGTTCAGGGAGAAAAATGTATGCAGGAGTGCTGAAGAGGGAACTATGGGTGGGAGTTTTAAAGGAGGAGCAGGAATCAGGCAAAGACGGTGACAGAGAAGGATAGGCCAGGCTCAAGATTTTGGATGTTATTTTGTAAGTAATAGGGAGTCACTAGACTTTCTGATCCCAGGACTGAGAATTAGAGTTACGACTTTTGAGGTTAAACTAAAGACACTGAAATGATTCAGTGAATTATAACCTAAGTCTGGAGCTGGGGGATGAGCATTCATTTAAATGAATTCTAAAAATACACTGAAGAGCCCAGTTACCTGAAGGTAGAATCAGGCACGTGTTAATCGATCTCCTGTGATTCTGTAAGACCACAGCAGAGAGAAGTAAGGGCTGTCCAGCCCAGCCCGGGTCAGCCCACGGCAGCTGGCCCAGGCTCCACAACTTTGTGGGCGGACCCAGCTGGAGGGGTGGAGGAGGAGGGCGGTGAGAAGCAAAGCCTGCAGCCCACCCAGGAAAATCCTGCCTCTGCACTAAGAGCACAGGGTTTTCATTTTGAAACACTGGGTCTCAAGAAGACCTTTCAAAAAGAACAATGCATTGCCTAATAGACTTACTGCTCCCTCAAAAACCAGCTTAATCATAGTGAAGAATGCAGTCTATAATTTTTCCCACACTCAGAGAAGGACTTACATTATGATTTCCCCGATCTTCTTGAACGAATGGATCTATGATTTCCATGGAGAAAGAGCTGCTCTTCCCTTCACCCGTGCGGAGACACGTGTCCCAGGCCCTTTCCGGGTGGGAGCCACTTGCTCATCACCCCGAGTGGGGGGAATTTGGTTGGGGCGAGGGTGCTCCTGGATCCCAGGAGCGGAGCAGGGGCTCGGGGAAGTTTTGTGTCCTGTGAGCACTAAAGGAAGGGGGGCTGCCGCAGTGATGCCGGGCTGTCCACTGACGGCGGTGTTTACGAAGGCGGCAGCCCACGGATGGGAGAGTCTAGATTCAGGAGTTCTCCTACTACTTGCCTGCACCTGGGGCAGGTCATCACCCCTCCCTGTGCCTCGGTTTCTTCATCTGTAAGATGAGAAAGTGTTCCAGCAGTAGATTCTTTCACATTTTTATGTGGAACCTCAATATATAAAACAGATAACGTGCAGCCTTTCTGGTTCGAGGGGTGTGTTGAACCCCTCCCCCTTCATTTAAGCTCCTCCGACCACCATCTCCCCTCCCTCACCCACCCCAAAGCTGGGACCACAAAGAAACGCAGCCCTAGCACTCTATGAGACCAATGACGGCCACCGGCTTTTTCATTCTTCAGTTGCATAATGTCACCCCACATGTATTTATGGTTGAAATGAGCAAGGGGAGAGCTAGGACCTTATCACAGACCCACTAGACATTTTTAGAACTGAAAGTGACCTCTGAGAAGCCCTTCATTTTACAGACAGTTCAGCTTCTGCGGACCTCCACCTGACACACCAACCCCAACCCATTTCTTCCTTTTATCTTTTATTGTGATAAAATACACGTAACATAAAAGTTACCATCACGACCATTTTAAAGTGTACAATTCAGTGCCATTAAGTACATTCCCAATGTTGGGCAACCACCACGACCATCTAGTTTCAAAACTTTTCACCCCACGCCCATTAAGCCATCACCCCTCATTCCCCCTGCCCCCAGCTCCCGGAAAGCACTTATTTGCTTCTATGGATTTGCCTGTTCTTAATATTTCATACCAATGGAATCACCGAGTATGTGGTCTTCCATGTCTGGCCCCTCTCACTTAGCACAGTGCTTCCAAGGTTCGTTCATGCCGTAGCATGTATCAGCACTTCATTGCACGCATACACTGCCTTTTGCCCATCCACTCATCTGCTCACGGACATTTCAGCTGCTTCCATCTTTGGGCTACTGTGAATGGAGCTGCTATGAACGCTCATGCAGAAGTTTTTGTGTGGACACCTGTTTTGAACTTCTTTGGGCAACACTTAGGAGTGGAATTGCTAGGTCATGTGGTGGTTCTGTGTTTAACTTAGGGAGGCCCTGCTAACCTGTCCTCCACAGCCCCACCCTGTGTCTTGAATATGGTGTCTGCTGCAGGGAAGTGGCACCCCCGCCCCCCAGGAAAAGGCAGGAGCCAGGGCAGCCTGCTGTGTCTGCCGCTCCAGGCTTCAGCTCCCGGGTACTCGCACCAATGACAGGAATGAGAATGCAGCCTGGGAGTAGTCCTCACGTTCACTACAAGGCAGGCACTCTTGGGATTCCCACTTCACAGATGAGCAAACTCACTCAAGGACATGCAGCCTTGTCTGGAATACACACCTGTGCCGGTCCACTCCCTGCACGGCTCTGCAAGGGCCCGGAGATGGTCTGGTGTTGTCCTGCCTAGGCTCCCGGGGCCTGGCCCTCAGGAGTGCGTCCTGGGCTGCTTTCCAGGTTGTGTCCAGCTCCTACTTGCTGACGAAACCACCTCTGCCCAGCCTGCTCTGGGCCTTGAGCTCTACTCGGGCTGAGGACGGTGCCGGCTCGCTGCCCTCGCCCCAAGGCCGCTCCCGCACGTGCGGACTCACACTGTTGACACAGCTTCCCGGACCCCACAGTCAGCCCAGGGAAACGGAGCCTGGATTGGCTCTTTGGACCTCGCACCCAGTCCATGTGACCACGACAAGGCTGGCACCGCTGCCGACTACAGACAGGTCCAGCGCGGGAGGCCCTGTCCAGGAGGCTCACTCTGCCCCTCAGGTGCGGAGTCAGGGCAGAAGCACCTGAAGCAGGTCTTCCCTCCCCCGCCACCCAGCCATGGCTGGTCTCGCCAGCGGCTGGGGGCTCGTGCCCGGCAGAAATTCAAGAAGGCCCAAGGGCTGGGTGAGCATCCGGCATCCACAGTCCCCCAGGGAGCCAGGCAGACGCGGACACTTTGGGCCCAGTGGGCCTCCCAGGCTTGCATTTAGGACTCGGACTAGAGCGGGAGGCCCACGGGCATCTCCAGTGGGGGTGGGGGGCAGGGGGAGTGTTCACCGCTGCTGTGGAGCGGTGGGGGGGAGGGGTAGGAGACACGGCTCCTCAAGTTGTCTAGAGGACATGGGGGGCACTCCAGACCCCAAATCAACAATGATCCTGGCTCTCAGACTCCGTCTGAACCAAAGGCTCACTGCCAGGCTTGACGCAGGGGCCCGACAAAACTGCTGCCCTCCCCCAGGACGGGGTCTCCATGGCAGCCCCTCCCAGGTCCATAGCTGGAGCCACCATTTGCTTGACAATTTATGGGAGCTGGTTAGGAAATGATGCTGGTTGGAACCTGCAGAGGACACCCACGAGCCCAGGGAAGAGGTCCTCTATGGGGTGGCTTATGCACCGTCCTGAGTACAGGCAGGAGGAACGGCTTTTCTCCCGGCCACCCTCCCCGCTGCCAGGAGGAGGGAGCTGGAAGAGTGAACATGCACACGAGCCTGGGTCTCTGCTGTTTGGTTTGAGGGGTGGGCTGTCACATACACGGAGGGAAAATTAATGTCACTTTCACTGGCTGTGGGACCTTAGGTAGGTCATCTAACCTACCTGAGCCAGTATCCTCTGCCCAGTGGGGCTAAGAGGGTGAGGGTGGCTCCGATGGTGACAGTGATGCCCGAGCCTGTGCCTGAACCCGGTAAGTGCTGGGTGGACGTGCAGGTGCCCCTCCCCAGCCAGAAGCAGGGGCATCCCAGCCCGGGATGGCAGCTGGTACCTTCTGTGGCTCTGGCAGGGATCAGCTAGGATGGAAGAGAGTTTGCTTTGGGGTAGAAGCGGGGGGCTCTCCCACAAAAGCCTTCATTATGGCGCACATCATTTCATGCCATGTATATTCACAACCTGCCCGCTGGGAATCAGAAAGATACAGACATTCCCAGCCAGGTGGCAGGAACTGAAAAAAAAAGAAATGCCCAAATGACTTAAAAACTCATCTCCTTTCCCAGACAGGAGGATTTGTACAATTTCTTATTTGCTTTCAAAATAAGGCCTGTCTGGTCTCCAAAACAGGATACCATGGCTTAGCAGTAACCTAAAAGACCATTCCTTCCAGGGAGTTATAACTTGGGGGCCTTGAAATTGTATGAGAAATCTTACCATTTATATGCTGGGGTTCCAGAGGTTTCAGTAGATCTCCAAAGGGGTTTATGACTCCCTCATACAAAAAGGTTAAGAACCACTGATGTTCAACCCTTCTTTTTTGGGTAGGCACAGACAAGGCCTGAACTATCAACTCCCAGGGGAAGGGCCGTGGCTCCGGCACAGGCTCAGAGACCCAGCGGGCCCCAGGATACTGCTAGGGGCACAGCTGGAGCTAGAGGCCAGGTCTCCAGGTGTCCGACTCCTGGCCCAGCTTGCTTTCTCCTCCACCACCCTGACTGATCAACCTGTGTGATGAGGGTGAGGAGAGAACACTTGTGCATCCAAATTTAAATGCCAATGTTCACTTTGGGACTTGGATGTAAATCTGTTAGGTCTTAAGTCCAGAAGGTGATGTAATTTATTGAAGAGAGCTTGGAAGCTGCTAAGCTCCCTGATAAATAAACCATGTTTCTCCATCTTAGATCTGTGAAAACATTTTTTCTAAGGACTTAGAAACCCCTTTGGAAAGTATTAGAATCTTCTTGCAGTAGAGCCAAGTACACAGATACTTGTCTTTTTAAAAGACACTTGACCTTTCTGGGCAAGAAAATAATGTACTTACATGGCAACTAATCCAAAACCCCCACACTGTTACCCTGATTCTTTCCAAAAAAGAAGGAAGAATTTTAGTTGCATGAGTTATTGAGGGAGGATGTATAGAAATGGACTTGGCATCAGAACACCCTAGATATTGCCCAAATCGGCTCCCTCATCGTGTAACTAATTATTAACACATAATCACCCCATCCTCACTACCCATTATTTTCAAGGTTTAAAAAGCTGCCTGCATGTCCCAGGAGGAGAAGGAACCCACACCCAGATTTTGGATGGAGGCACCCAGAGGGTGGATGTCATTTCTCCATTCTCAAGTTGATCTAGTCAGAGCAGAGCTGGGATTCGAGCCCCTATTGCTGGTTCTGGAACCCAGTGCTCCAGGTTTGGGGGGACTGTAAGCCTACAGGGCTGCCCACGAATGTCATGACCTCTGAGCTTCCACTGCCTGGGGTTGTAACCAAAGCTAATAATACTAGGACATCTCGAGCTAATGAGCATACAGTGCTTTGGAGACATGAAGACCTCTAAGAGGATGCCTCATTATTATGGATGGGCATGGTGATATGCAATATCTATACATCACCTTGGCTGCTAATTTCCAAAAGGAAGAAGGAATGATTTAAGGACCCAGTCAGCTCTGTTGGTAGCAACCGCATTCTAGACAACCTGGGTGGAATGTTTGCCTCTGGTTGCCCCATGTGCCTCTGGTCCTTGAATTGGTTCTAACATGGGCACATCAGCAATATTACTTTTGTACACTGTGGGCTCATTTCCTGCCCAGGGCACACAAAAAAATGGGCACGACTTGGAAGAGCCGGAACGACCCCTTTGCACGTTCATAAACTCATAAACTGGTTTAGGTTTACTGAAATGCTGTGTCATGCCTGGTCGTGGGCAGGCTTCCCTCTCCACTCCCACCAATTTTGAGGCCAGACCCCTCTGGGTTTGAATCTCAGCTCTGCCATATATCAGTTGTAGGATTTGGGGAAGGTCTTCAACCTCTCTGTGCCTCAACATTCACAACTATAAAATGGGGATAATGACATTGACTTTATGAGGCTGTGATGATTATGGGAGATAACGTATGTTAAAACCTCACACGATGCCTGGCACATGGTAGGCCTCCGGTGAGATTCCCATTGCTTTCTTATAACTGCCCCACAGGCTATATCGTTGGAGGGCAGGAAATTGGGGTGGAGTCCCCTGTGGGAATCCGTCCTCCCTAGAGAGGGAGGGTCGGCAGAACAGCATTCACCTGTCAGTTATAAGGTGAAAGTCAGCAGTTCAACTTTCCTACTTCCCAGGCATATATAACATTTATTTAAATTATTTCAAGATAGTTCAGAAGTTATGTTTAAATCCCTGTGTTTACCAAATGGGGACCTGTAAGTTAAGATACTATAACATTACAAGAGAAACATATATGCAGTAATGAAAAATAGAGCTTGAAGCTAAAATTATAAATGACAATGTTTTTTGGGAGTAATGTGTTATCATCGTTATCATCATCGTTATCATCGTTGGTGGCCAAGTTGTTCTAGCCCCAGGCTCTGGTCCCTGCAGCTCACTTTGGCTCCCAGGGCCTCAGTCCTTTTGTTTCCTCCTTGGCAACTTCCGTTTTCCTCTTGCGCCTTCAACCTGGCCCACGTATGAGGTCTGCCTGCAATGGGCAGGTTTAGGTTGGAAAGGCCAAGCCTCAGCATCCTGTTCTTAAACTTGCACTTCAGAATCACCCTGAACGCAGACTGGCAGGTTGCTGGGCCCTACACGAGAGAGTTTCCGACTCAGTAGATCTGGGGTAGGGGCTCAGATTTTGCATTTCCTACAAACTGGGGCATCTTGATGCTACTGGGCCCAGACCTCACTTTGAGAACTACTGTCTGGGGGCAGTGTATTTCAACCTCAGATGTCTACTAGAACCACCTGAGAAATGAAAAAAAAAAAAAAAAAAAAAAAAAAAAATCAATTCCCAGGCTGTCCCCAAGGAGAATTAAAGTGGGATCCCAGAGGCTGACACTCAGAGAGCAGTGAGTGCTCAGTGCATTGGGTTCACTTTGCTATTGAACATCTCAGGCTAAGGCTGGATAGATTAGGGGTCAGCAAACTTTTTCTGTAAAGGACCAAGCAGTAAATACTTCAGGCTTTGTGGGCCACACATGGCCTCTGTTGCATATCCTTCTTTGTTTTTTGTTTATTTCAAATCTTTAAATGTGCAAAAATCATTCTTAGCTTACAGGTCATAGTGCAAAAACCAGTCTGTGGACCCCTGGAGAAGCTGCATCCGCCAGTCATGCATCTATCAAACAGACACTCACAATCAGCATTATTCACACAATAAATTAAAACCAAGGCAGAATGTAGACCAATTTACGGGAATTAAAGGAGCAATGTGAACGTGGCTTCTCCCTGCTAAACTTTCACTGTTGTTGCCTATCACTGCTTTTCCTAACCCAGTTCTCCTTTCTGCATCACAAAAACAGGGACAGGTGTCCTACCCGCCTGCCCCTTCCAGTTCACTGTACTGCTACTTGCTTCCTGGGACCCGCGTGGAACTTTAATGTCTCCAGCCGAGCTAAAAGCCCTTGGCTGTCTGTTCAGTGCTGCCAGAACGTGTTAATTGCCTTTCTAGTATTTCATTCTCTCCCAGTGCTTCTAGTCCTGACTTCCTGTCCCCACCCCCCACCCCCGCCGCCCCTCCCACACAGAGGAGCTTCTTTCTTCTGGAAGCCTGGCTCCCTCAGCCTGTGTGTGTGCAAAAAGCATCCCAAAATGTGGAGTTACCTGGCACCTGCTCACATCCTCTCTTCTCTCCTACCCAAAAGCACTCCCTTGATAACTCAGCTACTCCCTTCCCTCCCTCTCCCCAGTGCCTCTGCTTGGCTTTAGCTTAAAAACCGATCATGCCACGGCTCAGCCAGGGAGTATCTTTGAATGGGCCCGAGAGCTGCTAGAAGTTTTTTGCTTTTCAGTCTGTTCCAAACCTTGGACAAGATGGACAA
>RJWJ010015687.1:0-35600 GCA_004363605.1 Indri indri
CAATATCATCTGGGATCTGACTCTCAGTTTGCTGGACCAGACATCTGATTTATTTTGTCCTAACACCACAAGGGAAAAGTTCAAATTAACCAAGCTTATAGAGCCCAGCGTATAAAACCAGAAAGTCAAATTGTTTGTTTATGATGAGAACGCAAACTTTTATGCAGCTTTGACATTGATGGGATAAGCATATTTTCTCTCTGAATACCAATTTAAGGGGAAGTTATGATGATAATGTTGCTCATTGAACACTGAAATTTGAATAAGAAAAGGCTGTGGTTGGCTGATTATTATAGAGTATTCGAGTCCATAAGCCAGGGCACATCTCTCCTTCCCTGAGCGTGGCCAATTTCTCACTTTTCTGCTCCGTGACCCAAGCAGCCCATCTCCCTCTGTTCACCCAACAGTCCACTTATTCAGGCCACTGCGTCATTCATTACATGTCCGTGTACTAAATCACCATGATACTGTAGTTCTAACGCCCTAGAAATACCTACTTTTCCTTTATTGAAGTTTGTAGTCAAATTCTCCCATTACACATTGATAGGAAGATAGCTTACAACATTCACCTGGAGTGTATAGATTATACTGGCTGAAGTTTTGGGGTGTGGGGTCACTAGGCCATGTTCTTTTAATCATAAGGGATGGAAAACCCAACTCAGAATCTGTGAAGTTTCTGGCACAGCTGGATCCAAGGGTTCAGATAATGCCATCGGCCTGGTCCTACGGACGTACTCTCCTCCACACTGGCTTCATCCTTGAGGTGGCTCCTGCCAAACAGCAGCCCCTCCAGCTCCGGCACACACTCTCCCAGTGTCAAGCCCAGTTGAAAGAGAGCATCTTTTTCAATAGTTTAATAAAAATGCCTGCAATCAAATCTCACTGGCCCGGCTTGGGTTATGTGCCCATCCGTGAACCCATCATGGTGTCCAGGGAGATGGAACACATGACTGCCTAGACCTCGGTCACGTGACCACTCCTGAGCTCTGACTTTTGTGCGTGGATTGAGTGAGTGTAAAATAGCGATGCTCATAGGTAGAGTCCAGGCAGGCAAAACCAATGGAAATCTTCTGGAGAGGCAGCCTTGTTTCTCTTATCTCTGAGCTCTGGGCAGTTGGAGGGAGTGTTTTTCTGTTGTGCCATGTATGTCCACATCCAAGTGGTACGGATGATATGTGCAACGCAGGAACTCAGTCTAGCAGCAAGAACAGACATGTGCACAAATGACCACAACCAATGAACAAGGAAACAAGGTTAAGTATCATGTGAACAGTACAGAGGAAACGTGGGACTTATTGAAGTTTAGAGGAAAGAAGAATTACTGTCATTTGAAAAGATGTAGGAAGGCTTCATGGAAGAGATGGCACTCGGGTCTTGATGGATAGGTGGGGTTTTCACAGGCGGAAACAGAGGGTTTGACCCTATGTGGGGACTGCACGAGCAAACCTGCTGAGGTTGGAAAGAGGACAGCAGGGTTACATTTTGGGGTCCACCATGATTGCTGCAGACTGTGAGTGAAATGGGGTAAAGGAGATGCGATGTCAGCTTGAACGGCAGGAACGTGGTAGGTGTGAGCGGCTTACCTACGAGGAGTACCCTCTGCAGAGGATAAAGGCAGGTGAGTTTTAGGAGCCGTGAGGGTATCTCATACATAGCTTCTGTTTCAACGTTTCTAAAAGTGTGGTCCAGGATGCTTTTCAACATGCAGATGTTTGCACTGATCTCAGACCTCACAGAATCAGACTCTCTGAGCGAGTAAGTTCTCATGCTTTTCATCTAGGGCTGAGCCCAAGCGGATTTCGGGACATGTTCGGCCCTGCCTTCCCTTTTGGCAGGAAATGCCCACTTTCAGTGGCATCACTTAAGAAACCCCACAGCCCTCCCAGACTGAGGCTCCTCTGCCCCACCCTGCCCTGCCTTCATGGCTTTGGCCGGAACGGAGCCCAGGTGCCACAGCCTCTGGGCTGAGAGGAGCAGAGCTAAGGTAGACGCAGAAAGGGGCAGGGTACAGGACTCCCTTGACCTTAAGAAGAAAACAAGAGTCTTATCAGATCTACAGGGTTGGCCCAGCGGTTCTTCCTGCAACTGCTCTTTCTGGGGAGACCTAGGGCAGAGGGTTCCAGATTTTGTTTGGGAAAAGCCAGACTGCGTGAGGTCCCTCAGCACTTGATCTCCAAAGGCAGAGAGTGCTGACCGGCACAGACTGCAATTCCGTGGCCTCCAACCCTTTGTAGGAGTGGGCGGGTTTACACTCCAGGCAAACACTGCAGTTCAATTTAACGCACGCTGCCAAGAGCTCAGCATTGTTGCCTGCCACTGTGCTCTGCGTCGTCGAGTGTCCTGAGCACTGTCACTCCGCATGAAAGGAAGTGTCCCTCTGCAGCAGCCTTTCCAGGTTGGCAAGGCGCTGCGCAGCTCGGGAACTGTGGCGACATTTCTGGAAAGGGTAACAGTGGACTACGCTGTTTATATTGTTTAAATGGAGTGATCGGGCTCGCTTAAAACTTCCAAAGCTCTACCGGAAACTGAAGAGGTAAGTAAAGGGCAGAGAGACCCCGTCCAGCTTCATAATTTTCCTTTGTTTGTTACGGCAGATGCCTCTTGCCTGGGGACCGGGCACGCAAGCTGGGGCGTCCCGCCCGGCTGCCGAGTGCTGCAGTTCCCGCACCGCCCCGCGCTCCCCGCCTCCCTCTTGGGCCTGGGCTGAGGTAGCGGAGCTGCCCGGAGTCCCCTTCCCGGAGGGCTCAGGGGAATCGCCGGGCAATTTTGCCTTGGAATCCGGGTCTGCGCCTCCCTTGTCCCTGGCGCCCTCCTTGGCCCCGGGCTCACGACGATCCGTTCAGGGCAGACTCAGCTCCCGGGCTGCGGTTCCGAGCCGAGAGCCCCGTCTCCCGCCGGCCCGGGCGGCACCGCGTCCCCTCCCTCGCTGCGCGCCGGCCCGTCCCGGCTCACTTTCCAGGTCCTCGGGAGAAGCGAGTCGCCTCCTGCTGCGTGGCCCCGCACGGCGACCTCTGTGTCCCGGCGTCCGCGCTCCGCGGCTGCCCGCCGGAAACCGCAGTTTCCCAGCATCCGCTGCGACACCGCGCTTCCGGCGGCGCCGCCCTCGGCCTCCCTGACCTTTGTCGCCTGGCTCCGAGGTGCAGAGGGCACTTCACTGCCCGTCGGGTCAGGAACGGTGTCCTGTGGCTAGGAGAAGCCTTAATGATGAACGTCCTTTGTGTATGGACTGGCCGAAGTTTCGCAGACTGGCCTCTGGGGAAAGGTCGGGGCTTCACACGCTTTGCAAAGCGGCGCCCTCGGGGGGCGGCCTGCCTCCCAGCCCTGCGGCTGTCCTCGCGCTCCTCCCCGACTCCGCCCGAGCTGCTGCCCCCGCCCCTCCTGCCCGTGTTCTAGGGGTCGTGCCTGCGCCCCCTGCCTGATCTCTCTCCTGGCCCTTGCACTCCCATCGCGCTCTTCTTGCATTTTCTTGATCCCAAGAGGCGCGGGTTTGTGGTTACAGATGTACAGTAGTCCCCCCTCATCCTTGGGGGATGCGTTCCAAGACCCCCAGTGGATGCGTGAAACCGCGGATAGTACTGAACACTATGCACACACTATGTTTCTTCCTACACATGCCTATCTATGATAAAGTTTAATTTCTAAGTTAGGCACAGTAAGAGGTTAACAACAACTGATAATAAAATAGAACAATTATGACAATATAACGTAATAATAGTTACGTGAGTGTGGCCTCTCCCTGTCTCTCTCCCAAAATATCTTCCCGTACTGTGCTCACCTATTTTTGGATCACGGTTGACCATGGTAACTAAAACCTCAGAAAGCGAAACCTCGGAAAGTGAAACCACGGATAAGAGGGCCTACTGTATTGAGATATTATTCGCAAATTACAATTCACCCATTTAAATGTAATGGTTTTTAGTATAGTCGTAGAGTTGTGCAAACCATCTTCACAACACCTGAAAAAGAAACGCCCTACACTCTAGCTTCCCCTAACAATCCCGCCATCTTCCCCAGCCCTCGGCAACCGCGTGTCTGTTTTCTGTCTGTGTGGATCCGCCTGTCCAGGATATTTCATGGAAACAGAATCACACTATATGTGACCTGTTGTGTCTGGCTTCTTTCACTTAGCATAATGTTTTCAAGATTCATCCATGTTGTAGCATGTATCAGTACTTCATACAAGGGGCGAATTCTAAAAACATCTTAACATCTTTGAAATAAAGATGCATCTTTTTTTTGAAATACAGTCTCACTTCGTTGCCTTGGGTAGAGTGCTGTGGCATCAGCCTGGCTCACAGCAACCTCAAATTCCTGGGCTCAAGCGATCCTCCTGCCTCAGCCTCCTGAGGAGCTGGGAATACAGGACTACAAACACACACCATGACTCCTGGCTAATTTTTATATTTTTAGTAGAAACAGGGTCTCACTCTTGCTCAGGCTGGTCTCGAACTCTTAAGCTCAAGTGATCCTCCTGCTTTGGCCTCCCAGAGTGCTAGGATAACAGGTGTGAGCCACCGTGCCCGGCCACAGACACATCTTTAAATCGATGGTATGTGTAGTTTAATTAGCCCCAATCCTTCTTTCTTAGTAATTCTTAAAATCATGATGCATCTTCTAGTCAATGGTGTCAAATTCAATGAAATGCTAAATTTGGCTGGACGAGGTGGCTCACACCCGTAATCCTAGCACTGTCGGAGGCCAAGGCGGGAGGATAACTTGAGACCAGAAGTTTGAGACCAGCCTGAGCAACAAAAAATAGAAAAATTAGTTGGGCATGGTGGCATGCACCTGTAGTCCTAGCTACTCCTAAGGCTGAGGTGGGAGGATCTCTTGAGCCCGGGAATTTGAGGTTGCCATGAGCTATGATCACGATATGGCACTCTAGTCTGGGCAATAGACTCTGTCTCAAAAAAAAAAAAAGAAAAGAAAAGAAATGCTAAATTTAAGTCCCCATATTACCCCTTATCACAGTCAGCTTTGTGGCCAATTCATTTGTTTATGTGTCTATCTTGTCTCCCACATTGTAGGCTTCAGCTCTTATTGACGAGCTATGTCTTAATTATTTTCACATCTTTTAGATCAGTGGTCCCCAACTTTTTTGGCACCAGGGACTGGTTTCGTGGAAGACAAATGTTCCATGGACTGGATGGGGGGGTGGGGGAAGCGGGGGCGGGGAAGGCGGAGCTCGGCGGTGATGCAAGGATGGGAGCCGCTGTAAATACAGATGAAGCCTCGCTCGCTCTCTAGCCGCTCACCTCCGGCTGTGTGCACCCCCTTCCTGAGTTTCATGGAAGACGAGTTTTCCCTGATGGTGGGGGGGCGGTCAGTGGAGCTCTGTGGCCAGTTCCTAACAGGCCACAGACCCATCCACTGTCTGGGGGTTGGGGCTTTAAAGGACCTAGCACAGTACTTAGCTCTTAGTAAATGTGAAGAAGGAGCTAATGTTACATTTGGGGACATTTTCTCCGACAATAATATGTGCACTCGAGTGTGCAGTGTGTTTATGATTAAGTATCTGATGACCAATGTAGTTAATTAGCCAAATATTTGGGTACCTACCATGTGCCGGGTCCTATGTTCTAAGCAGACAGTGTTACAAAGAAGGCCAAAATATAGTCCGAACTCATGTTTTAGAATGACATTTATAGAAGCGGTTACATAACAGAGAGAACGCGTGTGATGTAGGGGCTACCAACGCTGTGTGAGGGGGAAAGAAGTTATTTAGAGGGTGGTGCATGTACTTGACATGTAGGTGCTAAGAACATATGTTTACGCTCTGATCGTCCTGGATTCTGCCACTTCTTCGGGAACGTGGCACGAGACTGAACTCTCCACGTCTTATTTCTTGATCTGCAAAACCGATCAAGAATAAGAGCATGTATCTCGCACTTGTTATAAGAATTAAATGTGATGAGTGTGAAGTGTCTGGCATATCAGTATCTGTTCAAATAGATGATAGTTATTCTTGTGAATTTCAGATCATTTTAGACATTATTTAGTCGCCCTCCCTCGCACGCACCTAATTCGTGCAGGAGATCTGTAGCCCCGAGTGGCTTGCCCTTCACCTGGGGGAGGTGAGGTCAGGCTCCCTGGAACACAGACGTTGAAGGATGAGAAATGTTACCATGGCTGAGAATTTTCGGCGAGTCAGACGGTGTGTTAGACGTGAGTTTGAAGAGGTCTGGTCCTCAAGCCTGACCCATTCACTCTCCTTTTTTCCTCCCCGTGGGCAGCTACTTTGTTTATTTAATGGGACGTTCACATTTATATATGCAAAATATGCCCTGTGTTTGAACAGTCTTCAGCAAGAAGGTCTCAGCCCAGACTAGATTAGAAGCTCTAGTTCCTTTATGGATAGGGTTTTTATCTCCTCGGCAAACCCGTGCATCTCCTGAGCTGCCAGGGGCTGAGGTTTCTGCATTTTAATTCCTCAGGTATCTAGCATGATGGGCAAAGGGTTCTACTTAACAGGCATTTTGGTTTTCTTTTTTTTAACTTTTTACTTTGAAATACTAACAAGTGCTGTCGAATGAAAGAATAAATGACTATGTATTTTTTTATTTTTATTTTTTAATTTTTTGTAGAGACAAGGTCTCTCTCTGTTGCCCAGGCTGGTCTTGAACTCTTGGGCTCCAGCAATCCTCCTGCCTCAGCCTCCCAAAGTGCTGGGATTACAGGCGTGAGCCACCATGCCCAGCCGAATGACTATATTTGGAATGAATAAATGAACAAACAAATGGTTACAAGGGTTGGCTATACCAATTGACTCTTCAAATAAATTACATTTATTTTCCAAGGGGAAAATCAGGTATAGAGTAAAGCTAAAAAAAGTTGTATCCATGTATTAATTTTTTTTTAGTTTTATAAGTAGCACTCATATCACTGTATCAACAGAACTACAACAATTAGGTTTACGTAGTTTGCTTTTTTCCTAACAGGCATGGCACCACGAAAACAACGTTTGATTTTTCTGCCTAGTAGACAGACTAATACCGTTGTTGATTCCATGGCTACCGACCTTTGTCTAAAAGAAGATACAGAGAGCCAGGGGGCACTTTTTGAGACTGAGGCCTTGCGCTTCTCTCCCTGTGGGTGGCAGAGCAAGGGAAGGGCCCCAGTTTCAGGACGTGGGGCTCTTCAACCTGGGACAGCATGTGGGGCAGCCCAGGGTGCCCACCCAGCGGTGGGGTTGCATTCCACAGGGGGCGCGAGGATGTTGTTCAGTTAACAGAAAAACGCAAGAGAAAACCTAAATTAACAGCGACTTAAGCAAGATAAAGCTCCTTTCTCTCCCACAGGAAGACTCCAGCTGCAGATGGACGCCGGGCAGGCCCAACGTGGGCCCCCCTGGTTCCCCGCTCCACCGTCGCTAGGATGTGGTCCTCGGTTTCCAAGACAGCAGCTAGAACCCCAGCCACACGTCTGGAGGGGACCAAGAAGTGACAAAGAAGGAGGCAAAAAGCGTACGTCATTTGCCTTTTAGGAAGATTTCTGAGGAGTTGCCACACAATGCTTTAACCAATACCTCATTGACCAGAACACAGTCATGGAGACACCAGGCTGCAAGGGAGGCCGGGAAATGTGGTCTGTATTCTAGATAGTCACGTGCCCCGGTAAAAACCACAGTTTAGTTACCGAGGAGGAAGAACAGAATGAAGAGAAGGGTTGCAACTCTCAGTCTCTGCCACGAGGGTGTTTGGTCCCGACACTGCCCCTGAGGGCCAGGGCAGGTGTTGTCCTGGGACTCGTGCTCTCCTCCTCCACAGGACATCTGAAAGGCTCGGCTCCCTTCTCTCGAAAGCCCCCGTATCCCCACCACAGGGGCTTTTCTGGATGCGGCTGGGATATTTTGTCGCTCTGCTTCACCCTTTGCCCATTCTCCTCTGAAACCAGATTTGAAACTAGGCTCAGCCCCTTGGTAAATGTATAATGTTAGGCAAGTAATCGAACATCTCTGCCCTTCATTTTCCATACTGCAAAACGGGAATAATCTATAACAATAATAATACATAACAATAACCAGGTCCCACATAAAGCAGGTGCTTAAAAAATGTCAACTTACTTTCCCGGCCAGATGGGCTGTGTCGCAGTGTTGATCCCCACTGTCCCAACACACTGGTACTTTCTTCAGATATTCCAAAATTAACTCCTGCTCTAAATCTCATCTTCATTCAGTTCTGCTCTTGTTAATAGTGTTAGCATTTATTGAGCACGTGCTATGTGCCAGGCACTATTCTAGGTGTTTTGTACCTATTAACTCATTGAAGTCTCACAATAATGCTATGAGCTAAGTGCCATTATTATCCCCATTTTATAGGGAGAGGTTAAGTATTCATAATGTGCTGGAGCTCTCACAACCTGGAAGGGATAGAAGGAACTAAGACAGGAATCCAGGTGGTCTGGCCCACGCCTGTGAGCTTACCCCGGGTGATCCTTCCTCCCTGTGGAGGCCTCATCTGCCCTCTCGCCCCCTGAAGATCTTAATCAAGGCTTTGTCAGTGTAGCAGGGTCTGAACCTTCTGAGGGTCCAAAGTCCCTCCTATCCTCCCCGTCCTTTGCCATCTTAACTTTCAGTCCCTTACAGAATCCTTTTTACCAAGGTTAGTCATCAGTTGTTCAACAAATATTTGCGTCAAGACACAGTCTTTGGAGGAGAGAGTAGAATGATGGTCACCAGAGGCTGGGAAGGGTGTGGGGGGATGAAGAGAGGTTAGTTAATGGGTACAGACTGTATGTTAACCAAGGGTTAATACGAGGAATAGGTTCTATTGTTTGCTAGCAGAATAGGTGACTATAGCTAACAACAATGGATTGTATATTTCAAAATAGCTAGAAGAGAGGACCGAAATGTTCCCGACACATAAAATGTAAATGCTCGAGGTGATGGATGTTCTAAATACCTTGACTTGACCATTACACATTCTATGTGTGTAACAAGATGTGACATGTACTCCATAAAAATGTACACATATCATGTATCATTAAAAAATTTTTTTAAAAAGCCACAGTCTTTGTCTCTTAAGAGTTCACAGTCTGGCTGGGAAGACAAGGAGTTGAAAGACAATTTTTACACTGTACGATCATACACCGTACAGCCATTGTACACCATCCGATCCAGCAATTCTACTTCTTAGTGTATGTCCAAAAGAATTGAAAGCAGAGACTTGAACAGATATCTATAAATCAGTGTTCATAGCAGCATCACTCATAATAACCGAAAAGTGGAAACAACCCAAATGTCCGTCGAAAGACGAATGGATAAAGAAAGTGTGGTCTATACATACAATGGAATATTGTTCAGCCTTAAAAAGAAGGACATTCTGACGTGTGCTGCAACAGAAGCACCCTGAAGACATCACGCTAAGGAAAATGCCCAGACACGAAAGGACAACTACTTCATGATTCCACTCGCATGAGGGACCCAGAGAGTGGTCAAATGCTTGGAGAGGGAAAGGAGAATGGTGGCAGCTGGGGGAGGGGAGAAGGGGAATTGTTGCTGCGTGGGTGTACGGAGTTTCAGCTTGGGGGGAGGAAAGTGTTCTGGCGATGGGAGCTGGGGGTGGCTGTACGACCATGTGAATGTACGTAATGCTATTGAACTGTACACTTAAAAACCGTTAAAATGATGAATTTTATGTATACTCTACCGCGCACACAACAAGACAATCACAGTGCAGCGAGGTGCGTGCTGAGAAGCTGCAGAGGAAAGGCTCGTGACGGGGGCAACTCGCCCGCCCGTGCATCTCTGGGGACGCTGGCAGGAGCTTTGCTGTCTCCGCAGCTCCTTGTCCTTGGCTAGGCTCTCGCAGCCCGGCTCTTGGCCCCAGCGCTGGCCGCGTGAGCTGCTGGGGGATGGGGGAAGTCTGCTCGGGCAGCTCCTTGCTGCGGGCGCTGTGGCCAGCGGGGGCGCTGCGTGCAGGTTGCCAGGTCCTGGGCGGGGGCAGAGTCCAGGCAGCCTAGAGCTTAGCGGCTGGGGTTGGAGGCCTTTATGGGGCTAGTAAAGACGGGGGCAAGAAGAGATGCAGAGAAGCGTAGGAATTTGAGAACGTTTTGGGGTACACACTTGATAGAACTTAGTGACCTAGGGGAAAAGTGACCTGAGGAAAGGAGCACCCAGGAAGGACCCCAGGTCTCTGGTTTGGGTGACAGGTTGGAAGGCAGTGCTGCTCCTCAGCTGGGGACACGGGAGGATGAACATGTTTGTTGGGGGAGATGATGGCTTCTATTTTCTAATTTTAGACATACTGAGTTTAAGGTACTTGCAATATATCCAAGCAGCCAGCCACCCTAAGGGAAATACCAGTTTGAATTTTATTCAAAAAAGACTCAGAAAGATCCACCAGGAGAACAGATTGAGATTTGAAAAAAAAAAAAAAAAAGTGTTTCTCAGAAAACTTCCAAAGAGAATATAAGACCAGATGTGCAGCTTGCATAACTCTGGCATCTTTCTATGTGAGTCTGATTTCTGATTTGTGTTTATTTTCAGCAAGTAACCCACACTCAGTTTGCTTCCCTTGGTTTTCATTAGCAAAGTCACTGATTGGGATCCAGAACTTGTTATGTGGTCCTCCTGGGTGGAATCCAAGCCTTCATCTCCAGTGCTTGAAAGGGAAGAATAAGACCCTTTAGCTTTTGGGGATGATAAAATGCAACCCCCTAATTTTATGTCGTGGGAAACAGTCTTTTGTTTCTACGCTTGACTTGCCTTCAAAAGGATTATCCTTGGAGAGATATTTCCGTCATTTAATTTGCTTTGTTTTTAGATTATTTATGTTTAGCCCCCATTTTAAATCTGTTATCCCTACAGCTGCAATCTTCAGACATTACTTTTGGGGACAATACCCTTTCCAGCCTGTCCCTTTCTCAGGCCCCTCTGAGGCTTGAGGATACACCCACAGAAGCCATGACGCTCATACCCGAGGCTTTCTTCCATCTGCCTAAACTTAGGACAGTCTCTCTTCACACGTTAGCTGATTTTCCTTCCTCTTTCCTCCGGGGAGAGATACTGAAGAGTTGTCCCTTGGCACTGCCTCATTGCTTATCAGCTTGTGCGACAACGGACAGCCAGAAACAATCTGGTGCACTCTTTTGGGCACTACATTGCAACATGCCAAGTACTTTTACATTTATTATCTTATTATCACTTCCTGGACCTCAATTTCCTCTTCTGTGAAATGGGGAGATCTTGTATTTCACACCTGCTAAGAGATATGAAAGCCCCTGGGAAGCTACCAAATCTGATTTTAAAAGCCATACGGTATTAAGCTGATGGCTTGTGTTTCTGAAGCTCCTCACCAGCTATTCTCCTGTTTTTCTTTTCCTCGAAAGTTTCTGCCAGCTCCTATCCCACTGCTCCCTTTACATGAATAATATTCATTAAAATAAAGCTACCATTTATCAAGCACTTACAGAGTAGATAATACTTCCATTAAGAGCCCCGTTTAATTCTCAGCTTTGAGAAGCGGGTATGAATATGCCCATTTTACAGATGAGAAAACAGAGCCTCAGAGAGGTTCAAACAGCCAGCCTTCGTCCACACAGCGAATGCGTGGCAGAGACGGGCCTGGGAAGCAGGTGTGAGGGAACCTGGGGCCCCTGCCCTCTGCTATTCCAATTTCCTGACTCACGGGCTCCTCCGCTTCTCCTGCAAAATCTTCCCGCCCTCTGTTTCCTCTGCTTCCCTTACAGCATCTTTAGCCCAGGCCTTGAAAGTGTCTACTTTGGAAACCGCAAGGTAAATTAAAGAAATCTGGTCGGAGGCCCCGCGGGCTGGGGCGAGTCAGCGTGGGAGGCAGCAGTGGGGGCTGGGGGCCGAAGGGACACGTGCTTTGACTGTTTCCTGCGCCCCCGCCCCCCGTCGCTCCCCAGACGAGAGGTGACGGATCCCTGGAACGGGCTTCCAGAAGATGAGAGCTCCCCCTCTGCTTTTCAGCTTCCCGTTCTCTGGATTCTTCTTCTCTGACAGTGATGTTTTCCACCAGGAATGTCGCCTGGCTTGGGGGTTGGCCAGAGAGGGGGAGGAAAGGGAGCCCAGCCGGAAGGCGGGTGGGGAGAGGAAGATTAAGAAAAGCAGCTGGAACTCATCTCCTGGGGACCGGCCAAGAAGGAGGCCCAGGTCCTGGGAAATGTGCTTGTCTCCTGCTAAGCGACCCCTCTCCCAGCCTCCTTCTCGGTCTGCGTGACCCAAGCACTCAGACCACGTGTGGCAGCTCCCGACAGCCGGCGCTGCGGATGTCCCAGCGGAGTGGAGACCCCCACTGGGAGACGAGAACCGCTGCCAAAACTTAAAAAGATGTCCTTCCAAGTGTCAGTGTTGCAAATCAGAAAAACAGAAAAAAAAAAAAAAATCCCTGGGTATGCACGACTCCCGCCAGCAGGGCAGCACGGCCGGCAAATATGTGGTTTTTTAGTGATAGGAGGATAATAAAAGTCCTGGACTTCATAGAAGGAAAAATTTAAAACTTCGGCCCCGTATTTCTGCAGGATTCTGGTCTCCAGAGGAGCTCAGCAGAAGGGATGAGCCTTGTGTAGGGAAAGGAACCAGGAAATGAGTTTGATGGAATAAATGTGGGGGAGAGTGAGCGCATCCTCCACGGAGGGTCTTAAAGCCATTCCAGGCTCGTTTTAAATTTAGAGAAAATTAGGTCATTCTGAAATCATCTTCGGGCTGTGCACGAGGTCAGGAGAAACTATTTTGGAAAATAGATCACGTCACGTCACTTCCCTGCTCACAACCACTGGGAGCTTCCATTAGAATAAGCCCTGAGCTAGCCAGGCTGTGGGAGGAGGGTCTCTTGAGCCTAGGAGTTCAAGACCAGCCTGGACAACTTAGCCAGACACCCTCCCCACCCCCCCCACCAATCCCCATCACCATAAAAACAAAAAAAGAAGAAGAATTCCTGAACTCCCTGCCGCAACATACAGACCTTCCTGGCAGGCCCTGTCCACCCTTCCCTCTTCCTTCCCCACCCCTGCCCATGCTGGTCTTTAGATCCTGCAAGCTCCAAACTCAGGCTTTTTGTACCTGTTGTTCCCTTTGCCTGGACAAGTGGTGTTCCTGGCCTCAGCTTCAGGTAGTGCTTTTCAGACTATAGGTCATGACCCATTAGTGGGTGGTGAATTAATTCAGCAAGCCATAACCAACTTTTTAAAAAAACGAATTTAAACGTGATGATTCGGCCGGGCGCGGTGGCTCACGCCTGTAATCCTAGCACTCTGGGAGGCCGAGGCGGGCGGATCGTTCTGAGCTCAGGAGTTCGAGACCAGCCTGAGCAAGAGCAAGACCCCCGTCTCTACCAAAAATAGAAAGAAATTAATTGGACAGCTAAAATGTATATACAAAAAAATTAGCCGGGCATGGTGGCACATGCCTGTAGTCCCAGCTACTTGGGAGGCTGAGACAGTAGGATTGCTTGAGCCCAGGAGTTTGAGGTTGCTGTGAGCTAAGCTGATGCCACGGCACTCGCCCCAGGCAAGAGAGTGAGACTCTGTCTCAAAAAAAAAAAAAAAATGATGATTCTAATATTTTCTATTATAATAAGCATAGGTATCGTTTTATGAAATGTGTATGGATTATGTAATATAAATTTCTTACTAATGGGTCTTAGCCTATAAATTTTGACAGCCACTGGCTTAGGAGTTGGCGAGGGGTAATTCAGGCTTTTTCTTTTCCTAATGAGCAGCTACGTTTGATTTACAAGTGTTGTGATCTCTTTGGAAAGGCACTATTACCCATGTTTGATAGAAGTTAATTGTGCCTGGCCTCAAGGATCGTTAACCGGCTTAACAGATTTTTGATGTATCACGTAGTAGAAGAAAAGGAGTGTCGTTGTTAGCAAAATGATCGCAAATTCTTCCCTTCTTGCAGTGTGATTACGGCTCCACCTGTCAGGAGATGGACTTTGTTTCTCTGGAACCTTTGTGGCTTGCTTTAACCAAGGGTACAGGCAGCAAAGGGGATGTAAGCGGAGACTTGAAAACTGCTTGCATATTGGGGCTTGTGCACTCTTGCTACTCTTGGGAACCCCGCGACGACCACCTCATTTCCGAGCCTGAGCGATGCTACTGGATAATGAGTGACACATGGCGCTGTTACTGCACCGCCCCAGCTGACAGCCAGTACCACCCACCAGACAGGTGAGTGAGGCCCTCCGAGACCAAGCACCCTCCACCGACCCGCCAGTGAACTGCAAACACATGTGCGGGCCCTGCTGGGGTCAGCCAGACCTGGCCGGGGTCCGGGGAACCCGCCCTGCACCTGTCAGCTTGTGGGCATGATTCGTGGTGAGTGCTTTAAGCTGCTGAGTTTCCGGGTGGGGCTGCTGCAGCAAAAGCTAAATGACTCAAGGAGAATGAGGATGGAAACGGAAGTTACAAGAGGAACTCGATGGAGGCAGAACTTAAAATGAAATGAGAGAGTGTTGGCGATCTTCAACCCTTCCCTCTAGGCCTATAGGGAGGCTGGATTCCTGGTCCTCCAGGGCATGAAGTCTGTTCCCGCATCTCAGAATGGAATCGCAGAGCCCAGCTCGGTGTCTAACTTGCAGAAGATCCTCAACAAATATTTGTTCAATAAGTCAATGGCCTGTGATTTGTAAGATAAGGCTTAGAAATTGGTTAGTAGCTTACATTCTCCATGTCATATTCCTTCATGGTATTAATAGAAAAATGGCCACATATGGCCACGGATCCGTGATTAAAAGTTCTGTGGTAAACACTGCTACTGAGCCGACCCAATAGGCCTTCCCAAACTTCTGTTCCCTTGCAGTGTTTTACTGTGGAGGCTGGAAAAGCTAAATATTCTATTTTCCATACTCCTTTGTAGCCGCGTGATACAGATCAATGAGACATAAATGAAAGTCTGCTGGAATATTGCTGGAAAAAAATTTTCTTGTCTAATAAAAGAAGGTCTGGTCAGTACTTTTGGTGCAGAAGTGATACCTGTAGCTGTTGGAATCAGCAGTAGCTGTCTTTTGATAATGAGAGAAAGTCCAAGGAAATCACAGAGCCTGGGTTTGACGATTGGGAGTTCTGCAAACTTTGCTTGTGTCGCATTTGCTGATACTCCGATGGCTGAAGCCAGACTCAGAGCCGGTATGGCAGAGGCCTGCACAAGAGTGTGGAGACCAGGAACATTATTCATCGGAGCCATTAATACAGTAACCTTCTACTCCCTTCCTTAAGACATTTTATTTCCATTTATCTGTTGAAAAATTGTTGTAGTACACTCACCTTATTAGAATATTTGACTGTCATCTGCCAAAAAATTATTGTCATAAATACACAAATCTATGACGTCTAACATGTGAATGGCACCCTATAGGTATGGCATTGTGCTGCAGTGCACGACCCGTACAGTCACACCTGGTGGCCCTGATACGTCTTATCAGCGCACTTCGATTATGTGTGGAGGATCAGGTTCAAGTTTCATGTGTCTTTAGTGCTTCACACTTAATACCATGCTTGACATTTTATACATACATGTCTTTTGTCACTTTCTCCAAATTCTATTTACCTACACTGTGCTGTCACAGTTAGCTCTATAAGTAGAATAACAATAACAACTGATATATTTTTAGCCCTTCTACTGTTCCAGACACTGTACTAAGAATCTCATTTAACTCTCACAACCACCTTAGGAGACAAATGTCTTTATTATTCCCATTTTATAGGTGAGGAAACTGAGACTTAGACATATTATATAATATGCCCCAAATCACACGGGTAGTACAAGGTAGAGCTGAGACTGGAACTCAGGTCTGTTTGCCTCCAAAGTACACGTTGGGCATTCTCTGAATAGAATTTCTCATGGCAAGATCTCCAGACCTCCTGCATCAAAATCAGTACTTGCTAAATGCAGATTTCTGGGCCCCCACACCAGACTTACTGGCCCAATGGGTAAAGCTTCAACTTCTTAGCATGGTGTCTTAGTCTGTTTGTGCTGCTATAACAAAAATACCTTAGACTGGGTAATTTATAAACAACAGAAATTTACAGCTCATAGTTCTGGAGGCTGGGAAGTCCAAGATCAAGATGCCAGCAGATCTGGTGAGGGGTTATTCTCTGCCTCGTAGATGGCGCCTTGTCGCTGCGTCCTCACGTGGTGTGGAAGGGGCAAACATGTTCCTTCAGCCCCTTTTATAACAGCATTAATCCCATTCCCGAGGACTGAACCTCACTTCCCAAAGGCCCCACCTCCTAACCTGATCCCACTGGGGATTAAGTTTCAACACAGGAATTTTGGGGGACACATTCAGGCACAGCACATGGTTTATAAGGTTTCTCATAATTTGGCCTTTGCCTTCCTCTCTAGCTTCTTCTCGGGCTGGTCCTCCTGCCGTCCCAGCAGTCCCCCACACAAATGTGCATCCTACAGACACACACAGATGTACTCCGCAGATTTCAAATCTGCTGGACCCTTCCTTTGGAATTCACAATTCCTTTATGGAATAACTCCATCTCTTCCCACTTGTCCAGTCTGGTGAAAATCCTTTTATCCTTCAAGGCTCAGCTTAAAGGCCTGTCGCCTCTTCCCTGATTGGACGCTGCTCCCCTGAGCTTTTCTGGATACTTCACAGTTAGCACTACTTCAGACTTACCAGTAGGTCTGTCATGGTTTGCCTCACAGCTCACTTGTTATGGCTTCATTTAGTAAGTTTTAGTAAATGTTTTCCAATGAAGTCAATTGCTTTAAAGTAATATTTTTAATGTAAAAAAATCATAATTTAACAATAAACTAGGTCTTATATAAATCTTATAAACCTCAAATGCACAAGACACATAGAACCGCAAAGTAAGACAACACTTTTTTTTAAGAAAACAGGAAATAGGAAGGGGTAAAAGGTTGTTTTCTCAACTTATAAAGGGAAATTCAGAACATTTTATTCCTAATGCTAGTACTGAGTACACACAGATTCAAGCATATCTTATTTACGTTTGATTTTTATTATGGAAAATTCAAACATAGGCAAAGGTAGAGAGAAGACCGCAATGATTCCCTGGGCCCCTATCACCCAGCTCCAGCAATGAGCCATGTTCTGCTATTCTTTCAAATGATGCTAATTATAAAAACACTTTTATTAGTTCAGAACTGAGAGCTAAAAACCAATTAAGTTAAAAACACCCATGTGTGTGGTGTTGAAAAACCAGCCATGGTTTCAAAAGAATAACTTTAACAGCCTCTGCCTAGAGATCAGTGAACACCTGAAGGCAGGAACCCCAGCTTTCAAGCCCTGAGTGTCCTGCAGGGGAGGGACTGTCGCAGGGGAACTCGAATACCTGCCTTGCTGCTCGATGGTCAGGCGTTGGCTGAGGCAAGGTGGGAGAGCAGGTGAGATCCGAGAGCAGAAGGTTCTTCAAGGGGAAATGGATATCAGAGGTTTTGACTGGGGCCCCCGGTTCACCAGGAGCCTCCATGTTTAGACTTTACGTATCTTCAGTAAATAGTCCAGTCATATTATTTATGAGTATGTGTTAGGGAATAATCTGTTTCATGTAAACATCTAAAATATTCTGCAATTCGTGTGACCTTTTTGGCATTTATCAGTTTCTTAAGAAGAGCATTCAGGGAGCCTGGGCAAAAGGAAACGGCCTGAGACGCTTTTGACCTCTGAGAGGCTCGGGCAGAGGTCAGGTTCAAAACCCGGCTGCTCTTCCCAGTTTTGTTTTTGTCCCGGGTTTCCTTCGCTACTGGCTCCTGTCTGAAGCTGACTGAAATAGTGTCGAGGACAGAACCGGGTTCGAGAGTGGCAAAAATGGAAAAAAGACCCAGAAGTCCTGGGGCAAGATGGTGGGAGAGGCAGCAAGGAAGGGAGAAGGGAGAAATCAGAGACGTGCGTGGGAGGGGAGCGGCGCCCTTCTCTGGGGTCCCCCAAACGGCATCTGGACTCAGATTTCACGTCATCCAAACGCTGTCGCCTTCCTTAGGCAGGAGGAAGCCAAGGCGCAAAAAGCCAGGATCTTGATAATTACATTTTAAGACTGGAAACGGCCCCCAGGATGCCTCCCTGGAGACCCGCTGACGCTCAGCACAGGACAGGACTGGGCGGGGCCCGCACTGCGCTTCCCAAAGCACAGACCGAACCCCGGGCTCCCCGCCCCTCCCCGCCCCCACTCCCGGCGCGCTCTCGCCGCCTCCAGGCCGCCCCCGCGCGGGAAGCAGCGGGCGGGATTCGGGGTCCCCACCCGCCGGCGCTGACCCCCGCGGGAACCAGCCCCGGGCCGAGCAGGGAGGACGGCGGCCGGGTGCCCTTCCTCCCAGGAGCACGGCGGGGAGGGCGCCGCGGAGGAAGGGCGGCCTTTGTGCGAAGCGCAGACTCAGCGCGACGCTTGCAGCGGCCGCGGCCCGGTTCTCCAGCGGGAGGGGACGTCACCACCCGGAGGCGCTCGCCACGGCCGCGACTGGCGACTGCGCGGCGGGGAGAGGACGAGGTCTGCGGGAACAGCCAATGGGGAAAGCCGCCGGGGTGGCGCGGCCATGCGCTCAGCCACCCAGGCAGGTTGAGTGACAGGCGACTGTGCGGCGCGAGAAGCGGCGCGCACAGCTGAGGGTTAGAGACTGCACAATGCGCAATCACGATGATTTCCTCCGCATGCCATTCTTCGCGGAGGGTGTGCCGGAGATGGCGGGAAGAGAGGGAGCGGGCCTATTTTTCTTTTCTAGTAGCAAGCGTGGAGAGCGTGAGCGATGACAATAAGTCGGAAATGCGTTTCTCAGAAATCTACAAATAAAGTGGTTTTGTCACAGGTACAATTAGTAACATCTCGAAACCATTTTTGTCTTGCAGTGCCTAATTAATTTGATTTTTAAGTTGTGCGGGGCTCTTTGTAATGCATAAACACACGCTTCCCCCCCTGCCCCCGTATAGGGATAAAACAGAATGTTGGCTTTTGCAGCCTAACAAGTATATGTAACAAGCAGCATCCTTTCCGATGTTTATGCATGAAGGGAAGCCGCGTGGAAATGTGGACGAGGAACAGAATTCCAAGATTTTGATAAATACCAAACAGGAAAAACTTTACTTGTTCGTGGTGAATGATGTTCTTTGCCAACTGTCAAAGCATATCAATTTCAACTCAGGGAGAGGGGAGGAAGGAAGGAAGGAAGGGAGGGAGGAAAGGCACCTCAGGGGTGCATTTAGCAATGCATTCCTGCTTCCCATGTCCCTGGCATCTTTCCTTCTTAGAACTCTTTTATCTTTGCTGTAGAACAAAGCCTCTTGCAACATTCCTCCGCTTACAGTTGTGCAACCAGGCATGGAGAAGGTGAAGTATCCAAACTGGGACCCAGGATGAAACTGGTTCTGAAGTCGACTTTTCTTTAGACCTCACTTCCTCTGCTATTGGCTTAATTTTCCTGCCACCAGCCCCCTCCGCACCTCGTCTCACCCCGCCCATCCCTGTGCGTTTGTAGGCGCAGAGCCCATCTCAGGCGCGGGAGAGGAGCAGAAGCGCCATTCGATCCTGGCCTCATGCTCTTCGCGGGCCTCACGCATGGCCTTGGACCTTCCCTCCAGATGAGCTTGCATGTGCTGGCATGACATCAGCGCATGCGTGCCAGGATAGCTAAAACTTTGTGTAGCTGTTTTGTCGTGTCTTCATTTTTAAAACATATTCAGAGCTTCAAAAAGGAAGGGGCCCAGGCCCCTTTCGCCCTCGGAGAACACTTGAGTGCATTGTTCTCGAACTCACAGGAGCAAAGGGGAGCCGTCCTTGGTGAGCGGGAGGGAAGGAGTCCTCGGCATGCGGTGGTCGTCCTGGAGCAGCAGCCAAAGGGCGGATGTCGGCATCCGCGCCGGGGCACCCGTGGTCTCGGGAAAGGGTACTCCTCCCCTCTCCCGGCGACCTGGGGCGTTTGCGGGCGCCTGCGAGGTGGGCGCCCCGCAGAGCGCCGTGCCCGTCAGAGAGGTGCCGCCTGGGGCAGAGCTCATTGTGAAAAGGCAACGAAATTAGAAACGACTGTTCCCTTTGCGCTAAGGCGAGGCCGGGAGCAGCTTGTCTGGCGGGGAGGCCAGACCCGGCCGGGATGTCACGGAAACGCAGCGAGGGAGGGGAAAGCCAGGGTTGCAGACCTCGAAGAGCCGCCTGCTTCTCATCTTTGGGACCCCGAGAGCAAGTAAGCAGAGAAGGGACGGGGTCGAGGCCCGGCCGCCCCGCGATCGTGGGCGCCGCAGACACAGCCCTGCCCGTGCGTCGCCAGGACGCAGTCGCCAGGCCCTGCTCGGGGCAGGCTCGGGGGTGGGGACGAGAACCCAGAGGCGAGGGGGCTGCCTGGCTGAGACGGGCTTTGTGAGGAGAGGGACTAACAGGTGGCGGGTGCTGATCTAGGCATTCCAGACGCAGTCGCAGGCGGTCCCGGTACGGAGGCGTTGGGGTCAGTTGTTACTGTGCTTCGTCTAATGATGTCGGTCGTTGCTGCTGCGGCTCCCGCGGGAGGGCAGGCTCTCCCCGACCAACTCCTGGCAGACGCGAGAGCACCGCTGCCCAAGCGCGTATGATGTGTAGACTTCGTACGTGGGAAGGCATCGAGCCTTAGCATACCCTAATGAAATAATAGCTCCATTTTGCAGATGATCACACTAAGGCGTGGGATAATAGTGAATGTGGGTTTGAGCGCAGGCCACCTGGCTGCAAAACCTATGTTTTTAGTCATAGCGTTGTAAATACATACTTTGAACTGAGGACGACTTTGACTTATGAGGTGGAGCCCAAAGCCTCCAGAGATTGGGAAGCATTTGACTCAGGACTTAAAGAAAGACTAGGAGACCCTGAAGGGTTTTGGGGGGGATGGGAGATCTTTGCTTTAATTTTCACATTTACGCTTGTGAACTAAAATCAGATTTTAAGGCCCCCCGCCACCGGCTGACTGATTGGACCCCCTCGTGGCCAAAGGAATATCCTAAAACTAAACTGCCTGCCAAGAGGAGGGGGATCAGACATGCCTCATCATCGCCCCCTTCCTTCTTGGGGACATCCTAACTCCCCAGGTTAGATGAGTTTCTGGAAACAGAGGGGCTCTGCCGGCCTGTTGGCTTGTACGAAGAAGTAGTAAGTGCTCAGATTAGATAGTGGCTGTGTGTGGTTTAGGAGAGGGTGGTCACAGAATTTACTGGCCAAACCCGGACACGGCCGACAGTGAAAGGGGGCACTATCGCAGTTACACTGGGACAATAAGCACAAGCCCGGCTGTCCGGGCGAACTGGCTTGTATGACAGAGGGGAGCCCAGGCAGCCTCAGCAAAGACCCGAATGTCCTGAGAAAGGACCAAGCCACTGGGCCTGAACGGGTCATGCAAATGGGAGTGATGGGTGGATGCCCCAGTGGTAATCTGGGCGACAACTGATGACCCCTGCAGTGCCCCCTCCCCGCTAGACCTTAGAGCTCCTGAAGCCCCTGGAGCCCTGGCACAGCCCAAGGTTGATGCTGAGGGAAGCGAGTCTGTCTGAAAGCCATCAAAATAAAACGAATAGTGCTTATCTACTCATTAAACATGGGAAGGAAAAAAGAGAGAAGGAACAACCAGATCGTAATAAGCTGTAAGCCTTGAAAGAGCAGGGATTGCATCCATTTTGTTCAACAGCTTCTACCAGAAGCATTTCAAAGCAAAATCCAGTAACTATGTATCGAGCGAAGTAAACCCGTGCCCTGTGTTGACAAGCGATACAGAGATAGGAAGTGAAATGGGTTGAGGAGGGAAGACAATTTTGATTTTGAAAACACCGGCTTTCAGGTGTCAGCAGTATGGTTCGGAGGAGCTCTGTGAATCCGCTGTCTGTGTGCAAAGGCAGCAGGAAGAGGGAAGCCGGTGCTGGGTTTGGGAGCCAGAGCATGTTGGTACTGACTGCCTTGGGATGAATCCGAACACTTAGGGAGAGAACAGAGTAACACCGAGTTCTGGGGGCACGGGACAAAAAGCCAAGGGAGGCAATAAAGAACGATCTAACTACTGTATTTGAATTTCAACAAAGGTCAAAGTTTAAGTTAAAGGAATGACTCTCTAAGGATGGAATTTAACTCACAGGGAAGGTGGGATGGGGAGGAATGGGCCACCTCAATCACCAAGTAAACATTATCTGCTGAGGCAGTCTGTTAATTGGTCCTGGTATCTGTTTTTTCTACCTTCATGTAGAAGATAGAAAAAAACCCGAGTTTTTCCCAACAATTTATTTTGAAAATGCTCATACAACAAAAATAAAAATTTTATAGTAAAAACACATGTACACACCATCTAGATTCTACCATTAACATTTTATCATTCTTTTTTATCACTGATCATTTGTCCATTTTCAATTTTGATGTATTTCAAAGAAAATTAGACACTCCTAAATTTTTCAGCACGCCAGTCATTAATCATAGTTCAAAATTGTTTAGTTTTTCTTTTGATGTAAAATTTAAATACAATAAAATACACACATCTCAAGAGTATATGCAGAGTTGCCCCATTTTATTATAAATTCTTTCCGAATATGTGGCGTAATCGAAAGAATTTTATGATTATCTGTATACTCACCACCTAATTTTACCATTAACAGTTTATTATACTTTATCCATCTATCCATTTATCCATTAATCTGCCTAATTTTTGAAGCATTTCAAAATACTTTTTCTTCCAAATACTTGATCATGCATATCGTTAATCAGAGATAGATACTTGTTTACAGCTTGCTTCCATCGGATGCAGAATTTACATGCAGTAAGACACACGGATCTTAAGTGTACATTCACTGAATTTGAAAAACACATACACCTGCGTAACTCGAGCTTCTGTCAAGATCTAGAACATTATCATCCCCCCCAGAAAGTTCACTCCTGCTCTTTCCCACTAAGTCCCTGCCCCATTTGCCCTGGAGATAATCACAGTTTTAATTTTTTCCACCATGGATTTGATTTGCAAATGAATCATACGGTATGTATATGCTCTTTTGTGAATGGCTTTTTTCACTTAGCATAATGTTTTTGAGATTGATTCATATCATTGCTCATATCAGAAGTTCATACCTTTTTATTACTGAGTGGTATTCTGTTGTGTGAATACACCAAATTGTCTGTTCTGTTAGTGGATATACCTGGGCTGTTTTTCAGTTTGAGGATATAACGAGTAAAGCTGCTGTGAATGTTCCTATGCCTGTCTTTCTGTGGACCTATGTTTTCATTTCTCATGGGATTGGAATTGCTGACTTCTAATGGTAAATATGTATTAAATTTTATAGGAAACTGCTGGATATGTTCCCTAAAGCAGTTGTAACTGGTTTGCACTCCCATCAGCAGAGTATAGAGCTCTGGTCGCTCTGCGTACTTACTGACATTTGGGATTGTCAATCTTTAAATTTTTGTCACTCTGACGGGTATGTAGTAATAACTCATTGTGTTTTAAATTTGCATGTCCGTGATGATTAATCACGGTGAGTACTTTTTCATGTGATGACTAGCCATTTGTATATCTTCTTTTGTGAAGTATTTGCTCAAATATAAAAAAATTGGTTATCTTTTTATTATGTTGTGGAAGTTCTTCTGTCAGATATATGATTCGTGAATATTTTCTCCTGATCTAGGGCTTGCCTATTCATCAACTTAATGATAGCTTTTGATGAGCAGAAGAGTTTGATTTTGGTGAAATGTAATATATGTATTGTTTTCTGTGACTAGTTTGACAATACTTTGCGTATCCCTAAGTCTTAACGATATTCTTGTACGTTTTCCTCTGAAATCTTTATGACCATAGCTTTTCTGTTTAGCTGTGCGATTCGATGGGGTTCAGGAACACTGCCATAACCATGGCACCTTGCTTTTGAGGAAACCGAAGAAGCAGGAAGGTGGTTCTCTGACCTCCTCGCACCCTTCTTTTCCAAAGCAGGCCATAAAGAATTCTCTGCCTTTCCTCTGCAGTAGGTCACAGGACCTGCGTGTGAGCTCTGCAGACAGAGGGACACAGAGAAGAATGTGTATAAACAGGCCTTGCTAAGTTCCCCCTAGTGTATCACCATTAGATTACCACCTTTTGTCCAACCATTCTTCTCCACAGCTGTCCACTTTTTCAAACTTAGCAGAAAAACAGCTTTTGCTGTTTCTTTGGGTCTTCATTTCTGAAGGCTCCTGTGTCACATAAAACATATAATGGATTCGTATACTTTTCTCTTATTAATCTGTCTTTTGTTGTAGTTCCTCAGCCATAAACCTAGTGATGGGTGAGACAGATTCATGTAAAATTAACTCTTCCATATGGTGTGAAGAAGGGCCAGGTTCATGTTATCCATGTGGACATCCAGTTATTACAGCATTTTTTGGTGAAAAGGCCTTTTTCCCTATTGAATTGTTTTGGTGCCTTTGAAAATCAAATGGCCTCATGTCTGGGCTCTATTCTGTTCCGTAAATCTGTATGTTAACCCTTAAGCCAGCGCCACGCTTTCTTGATTAATCTAGTTGGATAGTAAGTCTTGAAATCAAGTAATGTCAGTACTCTAAATTTGTTATTTTTCAAAATGCTTTACATATCCTGGGGTCTTTGAATTTCTGTATAAACTTTAGACAAGTTTGTCAATGAAAAAAAAGACTTTGGGATTATGATTAGATTACATTGAATCTATGATCAGTTTGGAGAGAACTGACACCTTCCCGTTTATTTAAACTTCTTTGGTTTCTCTCAATGTTTTATAGTTATCAGTATGGAGGTCTTGCATGTCTTTGGCTAATTTAATTCCTGAATATTTTATTTTTAAACACAATTATGAATTAAATTTCTAGACAGTTTTCAGTTGTTTGCTAGTATATAAGAATACAGTTGTTTTTGTACATTTATCTTGTACCTGGAAGCCCTGTTAAATTCACATATTAGTATTAACATTTGTTTATAGATTGCTTAAGATTTTTTTTGTAAATGACATGTCATATGCAAATAGAAATAGTTTTCTTTCTTTGCAAATTTTGCCTTTTATTCCTTCTTTTTGCCTATGGTAAAGGCTAGGACCTCCAATACAAAGTAAGATAGAGGTGGTTGCAGTGAATATTGCTTGCCTTGATCCCAAGTTTAGGGGGGACATTCACTATTTCACCGTTAAGTATAACATTAGCTATACATGTTTGGGTGAATTGTATTTTTCAAGGTAGTATTCATTTAATCTACAATTGTTGATTTTTTTTGCATAAAGTTCATAATATTCTCTTATCCTTTTAATATCTATAGGATGTGTAGATCTTTCCTTATATAGGTAATCAATTTTGTTGACTTTTGACTTTGTTAATTTCCTCAATTGTTTTCTCTTTTGTTAATTTTTGCCCTTCCCTTTATTATTTCCTTCTTCCTCCTTAGTTTTGGTTTACATTGTTCTTTAGCTTCTTAAAGTGGAACCTTAAGTACTGATTTTAAACCATTCTTCTTTTCTAGCGTAAGTATTTAAAACTATAAATTTTCCTCTATTCACTTCTCTCAATATATCCCACAATTTTTGGTATGCTATGTTTTATTATTCAGTTTAAAATGTTTTCTAATTTTCCTTATAGTTTCTTCTTTGGCCCAGGTACAATATAGGGAGTGTGTTGTTCAATTTCCAAATATTGAGGGTTTTCCTAACTATCTTATTGCTATTGATTTCTAATTTCAATGTCAGAGAACATAATTTGTATGGTTTTAATATTTTTTTTGAGACAGAGTCTTGCTCTGTTGCCCCACCTAAAGTGCAGTGGCTCACCGTAGCCTCAAATTCCTGGCCTCAAGTGATCTTCCTGTCTCAGCCTCCCAAGTGGCTGAGACTACAGGCGTGGGCCACCATGCCTGGCTAATTTTTTTTATTTTTGGTAGGGACAGGTCTCACTCTTGCTTAGGCTGGTTTCGAACTCCTGAGCTCAGGCGATCCTCCCACCTCGGCCTCTCAGAGTGCTAGGATTACAGGCGTGAGCCACCGCGCCCAGCCAATCCTTTTAATTTTATTGAGACTTGTTTTACGGCCATGTGTATGGTCTATGTTGGTGCATACCATGTGCAATTGAAAAGATTTGTGTTCTTCAGTTGTTAGGTGTACAGTTATATAAATATCAGTTAGGTCAAGGTGGTTGATCTTGTTCAAATCACGTGTGTCCTTACTGAGAGTTTTTTTGTCTGGTTTTACTGTCAACTGATGAGGCAGAGAGATTAAAGATTAAGATCATGGATTTGTATTGTTTTTTGTTAAATTTTGTCAATTTTTTGCTTTATGTATTTTGAAGCTCTTTTAATATGTACATACATATTTATGACTATTTTTTGATTAATTGACACTTATTATTATGAAATGTCCTTCTTTACCTATGGTAACACTTTTAGTTTTGAAATCTATTTCATGTGTTATTAATACAGCCACTCCAGTCTTATGCTTACTGATCACATGATTTATCTTTTTTCTTGTAATTACTTTCAATCAATTGGTTTCTTTATATATTTAAATGTGTCTTGTTGAAAACATGAAGTTGGGTCTTGGTTTTGTAATTTATTTGGACAATTATTGTCTTTAAATTGGAGTGTTTAGTCCATTAAAATGCAAGACAATTATTTATACGGTTGAGTTTAAGGTTTCTATGTTATTGTTTGTTTTGTCTCCTTTCTTTATGTTTCTCTGTTTTTTTTTTTCCTACCTCCTTCAGTGTTTGAGTATTTTTTAAAATTTCGTTTTAGCTTGTAAATTGGCTTCTTAGTTATGAGTGTTTAAATTTTTAAATTTATAGTCTAGAGATTACAATTACAGATTCCTGGTGCTCTATAATTTATTAAAATCCTTTTTTCAGGGGGGTATCAATAAAATTTTTTTTAAAACCCTTACTTTTCCCCTTTATTCAAACTGCATAGTTCCTATTGATCTATTTCAAGTTCATGACTCTTTCCTTTATCTCTATTTTTCTTTAAATCCATTGCGTATTTTTCATTTTAGATATTTTTCAGTTTTTTTTTTTTTTTTTTGAGACGGAGTCTCACTCTCTTGCCTGGGGCGAGTGCCGTGGCGTCAGCCTAGCTCACAGCAACCTCAAACTCCTGGGCTCAAGCGATCCTTCTGCCTCAGCCTCCCGAGTAGCTGGGACTACAGGCATGCGCCACCATGCCCGGCTAATTTTTTTCGTCTATATATATTTTTAGCTGTCCAATTAATTTCTTTCTATTTTTAGTAGAGACGGGGTCTCGCTCTTGCTCAGGCTGGTCTCGAACTCCTGAGCTCAGAACGATCCGCCCGCCTCGGCCTCCCAGAGTGCTAGGATTACAGGCGTGAGCCACCGCGCCCAGCTATTTTTCAGTTTTATAAATTTCCATTTGTTTCCTTTTTATAGTTTTTACTTCTGAGATTCCTGTCTTTTCATTCATTATGAGCCTTCATTATGAACATTTTCCTTTACATCATTGGGAATAGTTATAATAGATGCCTTAAAATCCTTTTGTGTTAATTCCAGTCTGGGCCATCTCAGGGTTGGTCTTTGCTGATTTTCTTCTCTTGTGAGATTGGGTCACATATTCCTGCCTTTTCCTATGTCAAGTAATTTTGGGCTATAACTTGGACAACGTGAATATTGTATCCTGGAAACTGTGTTCTGTTATATATTTCTCTGAAGAGTATTGATTATTTTTGTTTTACTAGGCAATTGATGTGGTTGGAATCAAATTTCAAGCTCCATCTTTTGGGTGATAGTCAACGCTCAGGTTAAGTATTATATTTTTGATTGTCTTCTTACAGTCTGCATGGTTCAGGGCTCAGCCAGAGATTCAGGCAGAATTAAAACACAGGATTTAGAGCTCTCTTCTTTCTGTGATGCCTTCCTGCCTTTTCAGCATTTGTGGTTTCTCTGAACTATCCTCTGCTTTCTTAGGCCAGAAAGATGGTGGTTTTTCTATCAGATTTTTAGCTGTCCCACAAGATGTTGACTGCGACCTTCTCTCAGGATTCAAGCCCTAAATATGGAAAATGCCCTGTTCCTTTTCCAAATTTTGATGACTTTCCAGACTCTGCTCACTTTTATTCATTCTCCAGAGCCCTCAGGTAGATGGTTTTTGTACTTCGTCTAGAGTTTATGGTTGATGAGTGCAGAAGGATTAGTCTATTAAGGTATCGCTTCACCATATTCAGGGTGGAACTCCCCCGTGAATTTCAACCTAAACACACATCACGTGGACATGTGTTTTCCAGGGATGACCGTGTGCCTACGCCCTTGCCAGTGGCTTGCGAGAGGGAGTGAGGTGTGTGACTCGGTGTGTGAGGGAGCACATCCTTAGGAGGAGTTTGCTCGCATCTTCCTTCTTCTTTTTCTTCCCCTGTGGTCTTTGACAACACAGGTGAGGGTTAAACCTTAGGGGACGGCAGAGTGATAAGAAGGAACCTTGGAACCCACGTAGTCTCGGAGCCACCTGGCTACCCCTGAATGCCCACCCACTTCTTGACTTTTGTGCGAGACAAATTCCTATCTTGTTCCAGCCACTGTATTTTTTTTTTCTGAGACAGAGTCTCGCTCTGTTGCCTGGGCTAGAGTGCCGTGGCGTCATCCTAGCTCATAGCAACCTCAAACTCCTGGGCTCAAGCGATCCTCTTGCCTCAGCCTCCCGAGTAGCTGGGACTACAGGCATGCACCACCATGCCCGGCTAATTTATATATATATATATATTTTTTTTTTTTTTAGTTGTCCAGCTAATTTCTTTCTATTTTTTTTTAGTAGAGACGGGGTCTCACTCTTGCTCAGGCTGGTCTCGAACTCCTGAGCTCAAACCATCCTCCCGCCTCGGCCTCCCAGAGTGCTAGGATTACAGGCGTGAGCCACCATGCCCGGCCCAGCCACTGTATTTTTGATCTATTTGTTGCAGCAGCTCAGGCTACATCCTAATTACGATAAAAATCCCTGGAATTTCTATCTTCGGGATCCCTAATATTGGATGCAGGATAAAAACTAGTTACCTAGTTATATAGCCAATGTCGAATAACTAGTTGGCCCTAGTTTTTCACATTCTTTCTCATTATTTTTTTAAAATTGAGGTATAATTAACAATGTATAATGCACAGATCTTAAATGTTCAGTTTAATTTTGACAATTATATATACATATGTAGGGGAGAAAAAATACGTTTTCCTCTATCCACCTTAGGTTCATAGCTGAGGCCGCATAACAAAGACAGATTAACAAAAGAAAAGCACAAAATTTTATTTAATGTAAGTTTTCTGTGAACGGGAGCCTTCCTACAGAAATGAAGACTCAAAGAAACAGGTAAAATGAGAGTACTTTATGCTAGGTTTGATGAAGAGTGGAAGTCGTGGAGAAATAGAACGGAGCAAAAGGGGTCTGATCTATGGCAGCGGTCCCCAACCTTTTTGGCACCGGGGACTGGTTTCACGGAAGACAATTTTTCCATGGGACAGGACGGGGTATGTGGCGGGTGGGGATGGTTTCAGGATGATTCAAGCCCATTACGTTTATTGTGCACTTTATTTCTATTATTATTACATTGTAATATATAATGAAATAATTATACAACTCACCCTGATGCAGAATCCGTGGAGCCCTGAGCTTGTTTTCCTGCAACTGATGCCGCTGCTGATCTGAAGGCAGCGGAGCTCAGATAGCGACGTCAGCGATGGGAGCAGCTGTGAATACAGATGAAGCTTTGCTTGCCTGCCCGCCACTCACCGCCTGCTGTGTGGCCCAGTTCCCAACAGGCCATGGACAGGTACCCTCTGCAGCCCAGGGGTTGGGGACCGCAGATCCATGGTAACAGACTAGGGAGAACTCAGCCAGGCCTGTTCTTTGGGATTCTCTCTGTGTCCTTGTGTCTTCAGAGGTAAGGATGCTCCTTTTCTTTGGGTATTGGGAGGGTGTCTCTCCCATTTCAAGGGAAGGTCAGAAAATCCTTCCTAGGTTTTACGACCTGCTTCGGAGGAGAACAGCGGGGACAGTCAGGGAGACCATCCTGTACTTGCTGTTTCTCAAATTCCTTCAGCTTAAAAATATTTAATTTGCCAAGGTGCCATATTTTGGGGTACATGTACTGAACCCCGTCACATGTAACCACCACCCAAGACAAGAGGTAGAAGATAATATATCCATTTCCAGAAAGTTCCCCTTTGCTCAGTTCCCTCCATCCCTAGGCAACCACTTTCTTGTTTCTATTGTTACCGATTAGTTTTGTCTGTTGAAGAACTTTATATCAATGGGATCGTGCAGTAAAGTACCCTTTGTGTGTGACGGTTTTGCAATTCATCCACGTTACATGTATCAGTAGTTTATTTTTTTATTGAAAAATAGTATCCTGTTGTATTAATATACAGCAGTTTGGTTTATCTGTTTACCTGTCGGACATTTGGGGTGTTTTGACTTTTGATTATTGTGTTTCAGGCTGCTCTGAACATTTTTATAAACGTCTTTAGGGACATACGTTTTCATTTATGTGGAGTAACCATATAAAGGTGGAATTGCCAGATGGTAGGGTAAATACGTTTAATGTGACACAGTGCCACACGGTTCTGCAAAGTGGCTCCCAGCAATGCACAGGAACCCCATCGATTCCACACTTGATTTCTGGTGAGTGTGTGATGGAACTCATTGTGGCTAAATTTGCATTTCCCTGATAATTTAAAGATGTCGATCACCTTTACATGTGAGTATTGGCTATTCGTATATCTTTCTTTGTGACGTGACTACTAATTCTTTTCCCAAGCTTTTAAAATCGGACCATCTTTTATTGCTGATTCGTATTTATATGTCATGTCTATGACAGGGTCCAGTAGATACTGTTCCAAAATACGACACCTGGCATTTGAGAAAATGGCAGAGGCAGGAAGGTCTCTCCAATCTTCTGCCGTTCTCCCCTGAAGCAGACCATGAAAAAAAACTATCTGACCTTCCTCTAAAGTAGCTCGTAAGACCCTCATTCCAGAGGGTCCGCCCTGTACCTCTGTAACTGGAGGACAGGGACAAAGACACAGAGAGGAATCCGATCAAGCAGGCCTTGTTAAGTGTCCTCCAGTTTATTACCAGTAAGCCATACCCCGTCCGTCCAGTCGGATTTCCACGCGACCGTCCACTCTCCCTCTGACCTAAGCACACAGATCGTTTCCTCTGGGGCTTTGGGGCTCCATTTCCGAAGGCTCCCATATCACCTAAAACTTATATTAAATGAAGTGGTATGCTTTTCTTTCATTAATCTGTATTTTGTTATAGGGATCTCAATTGTGAACCTTGTAATGGGAAGGAAAGGGTATTAATTTCTCTCCCCTATATGTAAATACATAGGTATATTTATATTTATGCATTATAGGTATTCTATTTTTTTGAACCTGTGTTTGCAAGATTTTTTTTTTTGAGACAGAGTCTCGCTTTGTTGCCCGGGCTAGAGTGAGTGCCGTGGCATCAGCCTAGCTCACAGCAACCTCAAACTCCTGGGCTGAAGCGATCCTTCTGCCTCAGCCTCCCGAGTAGCTGGGACTAGAGGCATATGCCACCATGCCCACCATAGACATGACATATGAATATGAATCAGCGATAAAAGACAGCCCAATTTTAAAAGCTTGGGAAAAGAATTAAGTAGTCGTGTCACAAAGAAAGATATACGAATAGCCAATACTCACATGTAAAGGTGATTTTTTTCTATGTATATATATTTTCAGTTGTCCAGATCATTTCTTTCCATTTTTTAGTAGAGACAGGGTCTCACTCTTGCTCAGGCTGGTCTCGAACTCCTGACCTTGAGCGATCCACCCGCCTCGGCCTCCCAGAGTGCTGGGATTACAGGCGTGAGCCACCGTGCCCGGCCTGCAAGATTTATTTAAACCATGTGATTATTTGGGGTGACCGAAGCGGGGGCACTGAAGTAGATCATGGGAGAGGCCAAGCCACCCCTCAGTGCCATGGTGCCACTTGGGAGCTTTGAGCCAAGCCCAGCAGGGGATGGGGTGCAGGGACTAGCTGGGGTACAGCAGATTGTCATTCCTTAGGGAAAGGCAGGGGCCAAAAACCAGTGCCTCTACCCTGTTCAGATTTGGCACTAAAAAGCAAGCATCACTCTCCCACCCCCTCCCCTTCCCTCCCCTCCCAACCCTGCTGAGAGTGAAATCTCCCAACTCCTCTCTGCCCAGCCTGGAGCTGAGATCATTCATTCATTCATCGTGTTTCTCTTGTGTCAAACTCTTCACAAGTGTGAATTTTGGTGGTTGAATAAATTCCATCAAACGGATTGGCCGTTATTTACTTACTCATTCCCCTACTAACAGCTTCCACTTCCCAACAGCAATTTATGAGGGCTCTGATTTCTCTGCATCCTTGCTAGAATTTGGTATTGTCAATCTTTTATCCTTGTAGCCATCCTAGTGAGTGTAGAATGGTATCTTGTGATTTTGATTTGCATTTCCCTAATGACTAATGGTGTTCAGCATCTTTTCATGTGTGTTTTGCCCATTCATATATCTTTGTTACAGAATTGTCTATTCAAATCCTTTACCCGTTTTTAAATTGTCTTTTTATTATTGGATTGTAAGAATTCTTTATATATTCTGGATACAAGTCCCTTATCAGGTATATGATTTGCAAAAGTTTTGTCCCATTATGTGGTTTGTCTTTTCATTTTTCTTAATTTTAATTGACATATAATAGTATTTATGGAGTACAATGTGATATTTCAATAATATGTACAATGTGTTATGATCAAATAGGGTAATTAGCATACCCATCACCTCAAATATTTATTCTTTGTGTTGGGAACATTCAAAATCTGCTCTTTCAGCTATTTGAAAATACACAATAAATTGTGCTGGCAAGGATGCAGAGAAAAGGCAACTGCTAAATGCTGTTAAACGCTGTGGGAATCTAAAATGGTATAGACGAACAGGAAGAACTAGGAAGAACAGTATGGAGGTTCCTCAAAAAACAAAAAGCATGGCCGCGCGCGGTGGCTCACGCCTGTAATCCTAGCACTCTGGGAGGCCGAGGCGGGCGGATCGTCCTGAGCTCAGGTGTTCGAGACCAGCCTGAGCAAGAGCGAGACCCCGTCTCTACCAAAAATAGAAAGAAATTAATTGGACAGCTAAAAATATATATAGAAAAAATTAGCCGGGCATGGTGGCGCATGCCTGTAGTCCCAGCTACTCGGGAGGCTGAGACAATAGGATTGCTTGAGCCCAGGAGTTTGAGGTTGCTGTGAGCTAGGTTGACGCCATGGCACTCGCCCCAGGCAAGACAGTGAGACTCTGTCTCAAAAAAAAAAAAAACAGAAAAAAAAAACAAAAAGCATAATACCGTATGATCCAGCAGTCCCACTATTAGGAATTTATAACTAATATCATTATATTGAAGAGCCCTATGTTTATTGCAGCACTTTTCACAATACCCAAAATATAGAATCAACCCAGGTATCCAACACTAGATGAATGGACTGATAAGATGTATATGTACGCAATGGAATATCATTCAGCTGTATATTCACAGCAACATGGAGGGAACTGGAGGACGTTATGCTAAGCAAAGTAAGCCAGAAACAGAAAGTTTAACACTATATGTTCACACTCATGTGGAAGCTAAAAAAGGTTGATCTCATAGAAGTAAAAAGTAGAACAGAGGAGACTAGAGGAAGGGTATGGGGAAGGGAGGGTAGGGAGAGATTTGTTAAAGGACACGAAATTACAGTTAGACAGGAGGAATAAGTTCTAGTGTTCTGTACCACTGTAGGATGACTATAGTTAAGAGTAACATACAGTTTCAAATACCTACAAGGAAGATACTGAATGTTCTAACATGAAGAAATGGTAAATGTTTGAGACGATGGATGTGCTTAATTCCCCTGATCTGATCATTATACGTTATATATGGAAACATCACTGTGTACCCCATGAATATGTACAATTATTATTTTCGATTAAAATTTAACAAAAGAATTCCCAGATACGATAACACATACTAGGTGATGAATAAAACTTCTCTTAAATAGAAAAAAATTTGTTGTTAATTATAGTCATCCTATAGTGCTACAGAGAAGTTATTCCCCTTTGGCTATACCTCTCTCTCCCTACTCTTTGCTGCCTCTACTAACCACTACTCTACTCTTTATTCCTACAAAATAAACTTTTTTAGCTTCCACATACGTGAGAACATGTGGTGTTTATCTTTCTGTGCCTGGCTTATTTCATTTAACATAGTGTCCTCCAAGCTCATCTGTGTTGCCACAAATGACAGGATTTCATTCTTTTCCTATGGCTCAATGGTGTTCCATTGTGCACATACGGCACATTTTCTTTATTCATTGGACACCTAGGATTCTATATCCTGGCTATTGTGGATAGTGCTGCAAGAAACATGTGAGTTTGGATATCTCTTCAATATACTGATTTGCTTTTCTTTGGATACCCAGTGGGATTATTACTGAATCATATGGAAGTTCTATTTTTAGCTTTTTGAGCAACTTCCATACTGTTTTCCATGATGGCTGCTCTAGTTTACATTCCCACCAACAGAGTGTAAGAGTTCCTCTCTCTCCACATACTCACCAGCATTTATTTTTTGTCTTTTTGATGATAGCCATTATAATTGGGGTGAGATGATATCTCATTGTGGCTGTTATTTGCATTTTCCTGATGAATGATGTTGAGCATTTTTTCATATAGTTATTGGCCATTTATACGTCTTCTTTTAAGATATGTTTATTGAGTTCATTTGCCCATTTTTTAATCAGGTTATTTTTTGCTATTGAGTTGAGTTCCTAATATATTCTGGTTATTTGTCCTTTGTCAGATAAATATTTGCAACTTTACTCTGTTCATTGTTTCCTTTGCTGTGCAAAAGCTTTTTGGTTTGATATAATCTCATTTGTCTAATTTTGCTTCTGTTGTCTATGCTTTTGAGTTCCTCTCCATAAAATCTTTGCCCAGTCCAACGTCCTGAAGCATTTCCCTTATGTTTTCTTCTAGTAGTTTCATGTCTTTCATTTAAGTAAGTCTTTAATCCATTTTGAGTTGATTTTTGTATATGGTGAGAGATAGGCGTCTAGTTTCACTCTTTTGCATATGGATGCCCAGTTTTCTCAGCACCATTTATTAAAGAGACCGTTCCTTCCCCAAAGAATGTTCTTGGTGTATTCGTCAAGAATCAGCTGGCTATAAATATGTGGATTTATTTCTGGGTTCTCTATTCTGTTCCATTGGTCTATGTGTCTGTTTTTATGCTAGTACCATGCTGTTTTGGTTACTGTAGCTTTGTAATATATTTTGAAATCTGATAGTGTGATGCCTCCAGCTTTATATTTTTGCTCAGGATTGCTTTGGCTATTTGGGGTCTTTGTGATTGTTTTTTCTATTTCTGTGAAGAATGTCATTGGTATTTTGATAGGGATCTTATTGAATCTATAGATAGCTTTGGGTAGTGTGGACATTTTACCAATATTCTTCCAATCCATGAACATGGGATGTTTTCTCCTTTATTTTACAACCTTTTCAATTTCTTTCATCTGTATTTTATAGTTTTCCATGTAGAGATCTTTCACTTCCTTGGTTAAATTTATTCCTAGGTATTTTATTTTATTTTTGTAGCTATTATAAATGGGATTGCTTTCTTGATTTCTTTCTCTGCTAGCTTGAGGAAAGGCATTCAACTTTTCCCTGTTCAGTATGATGTTGGCTGTAGG
>RJWJ010015688.1:0-35792 GCA_004363605.1 Indri indri
ACAACCAGCACCTGCAATTCTATTCAAAGAACTGCCGTTGAGTTCAGGACCACTTTGCTACTCACAGACGGAGAGCTAGACATGCCCAGGGGTGAGATTATTTTGCATCCCCAGGGTGGCCTTAGTGAGTGGTCAACTAGTGCACTAGGTTGACAGCCTAGTCTCAAATCAGGACCTTGTCTCAAATCAGGACAAATTCTGAGGCATAAGCTTCACTTCAAAGTTCCCCATGGATCAGACTGAAGCTGGGATTTTATGTGAAATTACACCCTTCTTTGGCTCCCTCTACCCTGTAAGAATTTCTCCTAGAGTACTTTCCTAATAAATAATTTGCACTAAATCCTTGTCTCAGTGTCTGCTTTTGGAGAATCTGACTCTAAAAGGAGAGATTATAAAAATTTGGGTTGATTTTTAGTAACTCTGTATATTTTCTCATATTTGTTATTTTTATAATGCTCACCTTCCTTGTTCTGATCTGTTTCCCTATGGTGAATATTAGTTAAAAAAATGAATAAGAACTAGATAGACAGAAATTGGAGATGTTGGAAAAGATTATACCACACTTTGGGCTCAACTTGACCTGAGAATGGGGCAAGGGAGGGTATGAAATTTCAGAAGGGCAGTGTAGGGAGTTAACCAGAAAAAAGAAAAGTCATCCAGCTAAATTTGCTGAGCCTGCAAAGGAAAAGTAGCTCATCTGGGCTTAGCCCAGGGTTGCAAAGAATGTGGCCAACGATTTCATTGGTTGTATTAAAAAATACACAATCCTGTTGAAAATAAATCGAGGAGAGGAATGCAATGCACCAAAAATCAGGCATCTAGTGATTTGGCAGTTGCTTGTAAAGATAATTATGTAGAGCTAGAAAGGACCTAAGGGACATGTACATTTATTTAACTAAAATGCCCCCAAATGCCTGAATTGAATGGAATTGTGCTTTCTAATCTCCACCATATCACTTTATGATATTTGAAATCCCTTATTTCCACTTTAGTTCAGAATTCATGATATTTATGTAATTTGATTTGGAGGGTAGACTGCAAAAGACAGGATATAATAAACAATATGATTTTTATCAGACCCTGAATCTCCTTACTTTTCTAAGAAAATATCTGAAGAGATTATGTAAATATAATTTTTATTTGTTACAGACTGACAAAAAGTAGCTTGACACAAAGATTAAAAGTTACCCAGGAAAGAACAAGGTCAATTCTGGCATTCTTGGGAGAAATCCATATTCCAAATGTCATTTAGAGTGAATACATTCATGTAGGTACAGTTCTATCTAAATGGGTAGTACATCAGTACATCAGAGGTCAGAATCTTTCAATGCTCCTACTATTTCTTCTAACTTGTCACTTTTGTTCCTTAAATGTTTGGTAATCAATAAATTGCCAGTGGTCACTTGCACATGACACAGTGTAGTGTGTATTAGGTATTCTTTATGCTAAAGAATTAACAATCAGATTCTCAAATTCATTTTAATTGGTTTCAAAGTTTAAATGGTAGTATTCATGCCATACACATATAAAATTATATTTTCTAAGGAACATATACCTTCAAAATATATTTAAGTTTTAGCTTTGAATGAGCCTTAGATATTTTTATACCTGATAATAATCAAATATTTCATTTAAAAATAGACTGATTTGTTGTGTAAGTTATAAAATACAGGAGGAATATCTCTAGCACACGAGGAATCATTTTCCTATGTAATTCATGAATACTATCAGGGAAGAATAATACATACTTCCAAGGCAGAGTTCACCAATAAACACTTTCCTCCTCAGTTAAAAAATATTTTATATTTTTAAAAAGTAAATAATAGTACAAGATCAATGAGAAGATATTCAAATATGTAACAGTATATAAAGTGAGAGATAAAAGATCCTCCCGCCTCTCAGAAATAAACCCTGATTGATAATTGGCTATCAGGATAATTTTACCAAGTCCATGTGTACATTATTTTAAATTGTCCATATTGTATTGTGCAATTTACTATTTTGAAAACATTAATAATATATTGTGGTTATGAACCCACAAGTATGATACATACAAATTGAATTTCACTTTTAACAATTGCATGATATCTCATTCTATCAAAGAACTGTAATTGCATAATCTTTTACTTATGGTCTTCTAAATTATTTCCAATATTCTTTAGATATATACAGTATACATATGTAATAAGCATATTTACATGTATAATGCTCTATGTAATATGTAAAAGTATATTCATAAATTTACGCATACTTTATATATGTATGCATTTTTAGACATACATAATATATACACAATTCTATGTTCACTACAACATGCCTGTGCACATATGTCTTATCTCTCTTAAAAAGTCTTCTAAATACATTATAGAAAGCCTAAATGAATGTGATCATCAATAAAAATGTATTTTGTTCAAGAACTGTATTATTTACCTACAGAAAGAAAAAAATTGCTTTGCACAGAAATATAGCATTTATAGTTAAATAAGGCAAAGAAGCAAATGATATCTAAAGAGCCTGTTCAAGGAGAGTAACAACAGATTCTCTGCAAGATCATAATCTTCTAATATGTTTATTTCACTAAGTACCATGATTCATATCTCTTGGGTAGTGCACTTACTCATAATGAAGAATAAATCAAGTTAAAATTACTGTAAATCAACTTTCTGCAGATGGATTTCTCTAGCTTTAGAAATGCTAATATGAGCACCTGCTTCACTTTATCAAGATGGTTTGAGTTAATCTACAGATGTTATTTTTCTACCGTATATTATTTGAGAAATGATTGTGATTGGGTGACTGTCACTTTGACATTGGAGAAGCCACACCACCTGTTTGCTAGGGAAATGCACAAAGGAGTATTTTCTTTTGAAGGAACAGCCATAGACTGAATTAAAAAACATCAATATGAGAGTAATAAATCATACTTTATGCTAAATTAAAATACATAGAAGGAGATTATGAAAGCCACATTTTTTAAATTTTTACGTGATTAGAAAAAAAGGATTAATGTTAAAAATAATAATAAGCCAGACCCCTACTAAAAGCACTTGTGGAGCTAGAGGGCAGGCTCATCCAACCCAGCCCTGCTCAGCCTGGCTCCCCCACCCACCCCTGCTGTGGTGGAGAATAAAGACACATCTGGAAGTCCCAGAGCCCCACCCACCATCTGAGGTACTAGAGTGCCTCTCCAGAGGAAGGAGAGCTGGTTACAGGACCCACAAACAACGTTGCAGCTTGCTCCTCCAGGCAAGCGCCACCTACTGACAGGGAGGTCAATTTGCATGCCTTTTTACTACATTTACTGACTCATTATACAGGGTGTGGTCCATTCTCACCCACAAGCAACACCTATTGTCTCAGAGACTAAACTGGGTGTTTCATTATCTAAACAAAAATCCAAAGGTAAGAAGCAACAGCTGCTCCAGATGGGAAGAAATCAGTAAAAAAATACTCTGGAAGTATGAAGAATCAAACTGAAAAGGACACCCCCAAAAAGGGTTTTTCCATTCTTGCGATGCTTCACTTAGTAAAATGAGTTCCAGCTCTATCCAGTATAATACAAGAGGTGCTAGTTCACTGTTGTTTTTTATGGTTGAGTAGTATTCCATGGTATACCTATACCACATTCTATTAATCCACTCATGTATTGATGGGTACTTGGGTTATTTCCACATCTTTGCAATTGTGAATTGTGCTGCCGTAAACATTCGAGTACAGATGTCTTTATTGTAAAATGTCTTTTTTTTCCTTTGGGTAGATGCCTTGCAGTGGGATTGCTGGGTCAAATCATATTTCTATTTTTAGTTCTTTGAGATATCTCCAAACTGCTTTCCACAGAGGTTTTACCAATTTGCAGTCCCACCAGCAGTGTATGAGTGTTCCTATCTCTCTGTATCCATGCCAGCATTTGTTGTTTTGGGACTTTTTGATAAAAGCCATTCTCACTGGAGTTAGGTGATATCTCACTGTGATTTTGATTTGCATTTCCCTGATGATTAGAGATGTTGAAAACTTTTTTATATGTTTGCTGGCCATTATTCTGTCTTCTTTTGCAAAGTTTCTCTTCCTGTCCTTGTCCACTTTTGAATGGGGTTGTTTCACTTTTTTCTTGTTAATTTTCTTAAGTTTCTACATTGATTCTTGTTATCAGCCCTTCACTATATGTGTAGCATGCAAATATTTTCTCCCATTCTGTAAGTTGTCTATTCACTCTAATGATAGTTTCCTGGACTGTGCAGAAGCTTTTTAATTTGAGCAGGTCCCAGCCTGATATTTTAAATATTATTGTAAATGATATCTTCCTTAAATTTCATTAAACATATTTCCTTATATATAAAGTACAATTGTTCTTTAAAAATATAGTTGAACTTAAACAAACTTGTTAATTATACTTGAGAACTCTAGTATTTTGTCTGTAAACTGTTTTGATTTTTCTATTCACACAATGCCGCCTGATTATAACAATCATTTTTTCTTTCTTCCTTATCTCCTAATTTTCTTGCTTACTGGGCTTGCTAGGACCTATTGCACAATATTAAGTGGAAGTGTCAATAACAAATATTCTTACCTCCTTTCAAACCTCATGGGAGAGCATTTAATATTTTATTATTGAGTATATTTGCTGTAAGATTTTTGTAGATATTGTTTAATAAATTAGGGAAGAACCCTATTATATCTAATTTTTTCATGAATAGGTATTGAATGATATTAAAAGCTTTTCCTGCATCTATTGAGATGAAGGGATAGCTTTTCTCCTTTAGTCTGTTAATTTGGTGAATTGTACTAATTGATATTCAAATTTTAAATTAAACATGTATTTCTGAAATAATCCCCCTCCATTACTATTTATTATCCTTTGTGTATTTCACAGAAATTGATTTGTATTTGCTTAGGGTTTGTTTGTTTGTTTTTAATTTTCTGCATACATAGTAATGAAAAAGATTGGCCTATAAATGACCATTCCTGTAATAAACCTTTCCAGTTTCCACATCTTCTTAAAGATTGAATATTACAAATACATTCAAATTATCACTTCCATGGCTACCATACCTTCATTTATTCATTCATTCCTTCATTTTAAAACTCTTTGTGGAGAATCCATTATATGTCAGGCACTAAAATAAGAACTTCACATTTAGTAAATACACTTACAGCTCACACGTCATGAGGTATTATTATTATAGTAGTATTAGGGTTTTTTAAACAGCAACAAATAAAGTAAAACTATTCCAAGACCGCACAACTCATAGTTAGTAGAGCCAGCATTTGAAAGAACACTTTAATCAGCTTAACGCTCAGGACACACTAGATATAAACTAATGTAGACATACATGGCAGGGAATGAGAGAGGACAAAAGAAATGAAGAAGAAGAGATAGAAATAAATGAGTAAGAATAGGTTATTATTTTCCAAGTAAAAGAGGCAAAATGCTCACAATTGTAAACAAAATTTTACAAGTGACCTAAAATCTATGTACATAAAAAATGACTAAGTTTACCATCATTGCTGCTTTTTGTTTACCTATCTTTTATAGTCCTACAAAATTCATCATCTATTAGCTAGCTGCTGCTTACATTAATACCTTGATATTCCATAATTACTCAAATTGAAAAAGTTACCTGTTGAGAAGAAATATTATAGTGTAGAAAGAATTCAGCAAATTCATCCTTCAGATACCTCCCGGCTGCTTCCAATTTTCTACCTCTATTGTTTTTAAGTCTTTGCCTCATTTCACTAAATAGAAAGCATTTTTAGTTTATGAATGAGGACTTTGCCTTATTTAATACTATTCAGTATTTCCCTCACTTAAAGCAGTTCCCCTTAAAACACACACCACACAAAAAGTGAGATCCAGTGAATTCTCATTAAAATTATAATAGAGGTTATTGTACTGAGCAGTTAGTATTTTTCAAAATTATGTGTATGAAAATAATTTATTTTTGGTAATTGTCAAAACCAAAAGATTCTAGAATTAATTTTTTTGAAGATAGGTAATTGTGTGAAGGTTTCTGTCAAGATGGTGTCAAAAGACAAAATTTCAACAAATTTATTTAAATAATCTAATTGGCTTTTATTTGTGATTCATAAATTGGGTAGTATCTCATCTAAAAATAGAGAAGTACTACTCTGGTCATGGAAGAATAGTCAGTTTTTAAAAGAAAGCTTGAGGAAGAAATGAGGAAACAGCAAAAAGCAGATTGATTAGCATTGAGTAATATAACTTCAGTCCAGTGACTCCTCTTATCAATATCAATACAGGAATTGAGAAAAGATTCTAAAGTAATACTGTTTGGCTTCACATTTTGCTCTTCATAGAATCTGGGAAATTGTCTTACCTCTGTATGTCTCAGTATTTTTGTTCATAAAATGATGACAATAGTTACTATTAATAGCTATAAATATCTATTCATGATCTTCTATGAACCAGCACTTGGCATGTGGCAATCAATGGAAGAGGTATGGTATAATAAACTGTGTGCTGGTTACTACAATGTCTTTCCAGCACTGTTGAAATGAGGCATGGCCATCTGACCTTCTTTGCCCAATGAAATATGAGCAGAAGTAAAATATGTTATTTCTTAGTAGAAGCTTTAAGTACAACTGAGAAATTCATCACATTTACTTTACCCTGCATCTGTAATTATGGAAGCATGTTTTGAGATGAAATCTCTATATTTATGGATTCCTGCATAACATGTTGTATAGAATCTCCTACAGATTCATGCTGTAAATATTACATAAGTAAAAAATAAACTTAATGGTTTTCAGTCACTGATATTTGGGTTTTTTTGTTACTTCAGCATAAACTAACCTATTTTGTTACAATGTAGATGTCTATTCTTAAAGGGTATTCACTCTAGTGGAAGAGACAACGGGAAAGTAAAACATAATTCATAAATAAAGCATCTAGTGGAATAGAGGGTAATAAAAAATAGAGGAATAAAAAAAGTAGAACAGGTAAGGAGTATTAATACTAAAAGAGAAAAGAAAGCAAGAAGGAAGCAGATTGTAGGATTAGAAGGGCCAACTAATTAATGAACTTTGAGCACTTAGAGTAATGTCAGACATATATATAGTAAGCACTCAATACAAGTTATATATTTTTATGTTATCCAGATTTAATACATTTGCTGACAATATAGTACTGTTGTTTAGCCTTTTTCCCCTATTACTTCTCTTAAATCTAAAGCAAAACTTCTATGCTATCTTAGAATTTAGGATGAATAGCATTACAGTCCCAGGGTTATGAAACTTTCTTATCTAGCTTCAGGGTATACAAATCTTGTTAATATTAGGTCTTAAGATACCGGTGCTACCATACCTGTGCTATGGGAAGAATTATTTTTAATACCACTGAGAAAACCCAGGTGCAGCATGCTTGTTAATTCACACTACACATTTATCTGCTTGGCAGGTACAGCCTGTGAGGAAACTTGGCATGTTAATGTTGCTATAACACACCTTTGCTCACCCAACTGTCAGTGGGAATACTGCATGCAAAGGCAGAAACAGTGACAGAGAAAGGACATTGCCTAAGTTAGGTTTGCTTTTCTTTGTTTTATCTAAGCTTAAATTGGAAGGGTTTTGTTATAAATATGTAATCACCTTCAAAGTGGTATTTTAAAGGGAAAATATATTTTGGTGACTTTATTAAAGAAATCTTTCTATTAAGAAAATGATAGTGGTAATAAATGACTTTTAGATATAGAAAATAATATTGTTTAATTTTAAAAACTTCAAACTAGAGCTCTCTTTTCCCCAATTTTACCAATGCTTAGCCCAATAATGTTAGAGAAGTTGTTAAACTATTCTTCTTCTCAACATAAAAATGTAAGACGATTTGTTTTCTGTTTTTCATGGAGGTTGTACTAATTTACATTCCCACCAACAGTGTATAATCATTCCCTTTTCACCACATCCGCATCAACATTTATTTTTTTATGACTTTTTAATAATGGCCATTCTGACAGGTCCAAAACACAAAATACCTCCAAAGGTAAAGTGAAAACTTTTAATTTGTATTTCTATAGATTTTCAATATTGGTTTTATTTATTGATAGGTCATAGTTGTGAAAGGAATAGGGTACAAAAGTATGTTTATTCATTGCAAATAAAGAGGCTCCCCATAATTAATGCATAACCTATGAAATCAATATTCACACTCTTCCTGTGTGAAAATGTCATCTTTGACCAGTATTCTCCTCTCTATTTGATAAAAAAACACTAACATGTCTCATGTTTTGACTTTCTAAAGATAAAATATAACAGCATCAGGAAAAATTAAATAAACATGACCACTTCAATTTTCCTTAATCCCCAGCAATCTCTTTTTGCTTAAATTTAACAAATCAAATAAATGAGTAAATTAATCAAATAGGTCATGTTAGCTAATTAATAAACTTAACCCTTATAATGATTAAAGCTATATATTTAGAATTTTTCTAAGTAAATTTTTGTTATATGTAACTCCTTTTCATTCTAGAATATTTACTTGAATATCTACAATAAACTTGAAGAGGAAGTTGAGTGGGTGGTTTACGTCATTCCTTCATTTATTCTAAGTCTTTACTGAACCTTGAAAATTTACCAGTCACTATTATAAGAGCTAATAAACCAAATAAAATTTTTTTTTATTTCAGCGTATTACAGGGGTACAAATGTTTACGTTATGTACATTGCCCCTGCCCCACCCGAGTCAGAGCTACAAGTATATCCATCCCCCAGACAGTGTGCACTGCACTCATTAGGTGTATATACCCCTCCTCTCCCCCCTCCTCCCATCTGTCCAACACCCAATGAGTGTTATTACTATATGGGCACTTAAGTGTTGATCAATGAATACCAATTTCATGGTGAGTACATGTGGTGCGTGTTTTTCCCTTCTTGTGATGCTTCACCTAGTAAGAATGGGTTCCAGCTGTATCCAGGATAATACAAGAGGTGCTAGATCACCATTGTTTTTTGAGGCTGAGTAGAACTCCATGGTATAAACAACCCAAGTGCCCATCAATATAAGAGTGGATTAAGATTTCTGCTCTTGTGGAGCTTCCATACTAGAGAGGAAAAAACAAAAATAAACAAGTGACCAAATAAATGGCCAAAATTATTCCAGATAGAAATGTACAAAATGAATAAAACATAATAGGATGATGTTATAGAGTAATTATTCATTGGAGAAGACTGAGAAGAAAGTCAGGAAAAGCCTTCCCAGAAAAAATGATGAGAGACAGTCTGAACTGAAATCTAAATGCAAAAAACCAGTAGGGCCCTACAAAGATCTGTAGACATAGCATTCCTAGTAAAAGGAATAACTAATCCAAAGACTCTGGGTAGAATAAACTTGGTTCACTTGAGAAAAAGGCCACCAGATTGATAGAGTAGAATAGTAATCCGAGATAAAAGTCAAAGAAAAAGGAAGACCAGATTGTGTAGCCTTGGCAGCTATGGTAAAATGTGAAAAGAAGCTAATGCAGATTTTTGTTAATTTAATTCTTTTGTTTTGCTTTGTTTTTAATGCAGAGAGTGACATAACATCATGTACATGTATCGAATCATTCTGATTATTACCAAGAGTGGGTTAATGGAAAAACAAAAATAGAATCAAGGAGACCAGTTTGGAAATTACCAAGAGTTAAGATAGAGGTTCTTGAACTAAAGCCAAATGCATGGAGGCCAGGAAGACATGGATAGATTCAGGATCTATCAGACAGAGCCATGGGACTTGAAGGACTGGAGGTTGATTTCATAAGAAAAAGGAAGATATCAAGTATGCAACGGTAAGCTGGGAGCTGAACAATGAAGTGGAAGTTGACGCCATTGCTAAAAAGAAACAAAATAACTAACATGTATTAAGTACCTACTGTGAATCGAGCACTCTTCTAATCACTTTGAATATTTGGCTCTTTAAAAATCATCATTTAGTCACTTTAAAGATATAACTCATTTACTCTTCTTAACAACTCTCTGAATTGAGTACTATTGGATTCCCATTTATGAATTAGGAAATTGAAACACAGAGAGTACTTGCTGCAAATACTTGATACAAGTATCTTCTATCGAGCCATACAGCTAGTAAGCAGTAGAACATAAGGAGTCCTACAATATAATTCATGATCTTAACCTATGTGAGGATACACACGTTTACCAAAAGACATATACTAGACTATTCGTAGCAGCAATATTAGTAATAAATAAAAACTAGGAACTATCCAAGTATTTACTAGAGAAATATGGATAAATAAATTGTGCCATTTTCACACAATGGAACACTATACAGCAATAATAATGAAGGACTCTTATAACAGCACTGACTAAAAGAATCAACTCCAAAAGAGAATACAGTCACATACCACACAGTGATATTTTGGTCAATGAGGGACCACTTAGTGACCCTGTAAGATTATAACATCGTATTTTTACCATATCTTTTCTATGTCTAGATACACAAATACTTATCATTGTGTTACAATTGTCTACAATATTCACTACAGTAACATGCTGTACAAGTTTGTAGCCAGCCAGGGCTGGGGAACTTGTCTTCTTAAGGCCACACGTGGCCTTCTAGTTCCTTAGGTGCAGCCTTTTGACTGAATCCAACTTTTACAGAACACATCCTTTTATTAAAAGGGGTATAGCAGAGAAATTATGAAGCTTTTCTTGCCTCCTTTGGTGCTTAAAAAAGAATAACCTTGAAATCAAAAGGCCTAGGTTTATGTAAGCACACTGTGTAGGTTTACACAGGATGAAATCACCTAATGACACATTTCTGAGAACGGATCTCTGTTGTTAAATGATGCATGACTGTATATTGTGCTGTTCCATTATATGAAATAGAGAAACATACAAAATGTTTGCAATACTGTGGTGACAGAAAAAGGGATATGGGAATGGCTTCTGTGTTGTTGGTAATATTTCATTTCTTGGTCTAGGTGCTGTTTACAAAAATGCACTCAGTCTGAACACTCTTAAAGCTGTGCACTCATGTACATTCCCTATAATTATAGTGTACTAAGATAAAAAGTTGAAATGAGATAAAAAAATAAATTCAGTTCCAAAAAATATTTATAATAAGAGGAGGCCCAGGAGCAAGCCCCGGCAGTCCACAATCCAGAGATGTACTATAGAAAGAAGAACCCACAAAGCAGACTGAGAAGGTGCAACTGCAGCCCATAATATTTGAGGAATACTAAAAAGATTTTGGGTTGGGTTATCAACTGTGGCAATTGCTGCTGATAGGTCAAGAAATAGAAGAACAGAAAAGTAATAATAACATAGCATTTAATTCCCAAGCTTCTTTCCTTTTCTAAATTTAATGTATCAAATCAATATGTCCTTTAATCTTATGCACTTTTACCTCTGTATCACTCTATCATAATTTATTTGTGCAGAATAGAAAATAAATCTTAATTTCATGTTTGAAATTAGTTTTTTAATCTCAATATTTGAACTAAAAAAAAAAAAACATGGTCATTCTTGTGTTTCCAATGAAGATTGCCACAAAATCAAAATGATGTTAAATGACAACATGAAATATAAGCATTATTTATTATGGAATAATTCCTTCAATAAAACAGATAATTTCAACTTTTGAGTGTAAGAGAACTTGAAGTACAGAATCAAGTGACATGGGGCCCTAATTCCTGACCCAAAGAGCTTGTGAGATAATAAATATGTGTTCCTTTAAGCTGCCAAAGTTTGGGTATAATTTGTTATGGTAATAGGTAACTAACCCATGAGAAGTAATTTTTAAAACATAAAAAATATGAATATGAGGAAAATTTGTATCATAGAGGAGAGCATTTTCTTTTTTAAACCTGAAGTCATTTCTATTGGCAGGAATTAAAATAAGAAAGACTTTTTATGATGCCTGAAAGGCACACAGCGTTTTGGCATTCTTTTGGCAGTATGGTCCTCCCTCAATATACATGAAGGATTAATTCCAGGCCCCCTGCTTATACCAAACTCCATGCATACTCAAGTACCAAAGTTGGCCAGGCAGAAGCTGCCTATACAAAAAGTCAGCTCTCCGTATGAGGATTTCGCATCCCTCAAATACCGTATTTTCAATCCAAGTTTAGTTGAAAAAAATTCACATATAAGTAGACAGGTGCAATTCAAACCAGTGTTGTCCAAATGTCAACAGTATATCTTTGCACAATTGTGTAACTTGCTATTAACCTATAAACAAAAAACCAAAAAAGTATTCCTACATATTATTTTTAATTTGGTAAAACAAAATTACAGCTATTTTTAAATGTCCTCTTTTTTGGTGGTGATGGTGTGCGTTTGCTTAAGCAATGTCATCTGTCTATATTTACGGAACTCAAAAAAGATTGACTGTGTGTTAAAGACGTGAGTTTTTAGAAGAGAAAGGGCAGGTGATTTGTAGCATAAATACTGAGAGGGTACAGATCACACACACACACACACAATTATTTTGTCTGAAGTCATGTTTCCTCAGTCAAATATCCCAAATTTAGATGATTTTGTCATAGATCTGAAAATGGATTGTTATATTTAACTGACCTAGTAGATAAAGTGAATTTACTTGGATTAATAGGATTAAAAGAGAGCGTTCTATCCTTTGTAGCATGGCATATCCTGATCTTCTAAAGTGCTTTAGCCCTTTAGCACCAAATTCAATTTCCTATCTTGAAAAGGAAAGACCACTTCAGAAGGCACAAATCCACTCCTACCTTGAAATTTAGACACTTTGCAGATTTCAAAATCCCTGGAACAAAACTGTCATATCTCTGATAGAATCTCTTAAGTTCTTACAAAGGAACATTTAGGAAAGTCAGTCACTCAAATGGTGTTTCAATTTTTACTTTATTCTGCATATTTATGTGTATTAACTGCATATAAATAAATGTTTTAACATATTATCTGCACTATGCATACATTTTTAACTTCTTCAAGTACTTCGAATTTAAAATACCAGTGTGTGAGTTCAAATTGTTTTTAACTTCTTATAAACAAATGAATTTCAGATGCAAAATCTTTCTCAATATAGCCAAGACCATTTCTCTTCTTCCTTTTTTAAGCTAAGGAAAACAAATACACTCACTGATTGAAATTTCAGTGGACAAAGCATCACTTATGTGATAAAATATGATATGGGCCAATCAGATATCAATATTAGAGGGGCTATCTCCTGTCAGTTCCCTCGTTCTACATATAGGTAGACCCTATTTTGTTAATAAAAGCAGGTTACTGGTTGCAATAGGTTTTTAATAGTTAGGCTCACCCTTCCTAGAAAAGATTTATTCTACAGATTCAGATAGGATTCTTGATTCCTAAAACATGGAATTTGACTCTGGATCTCAGGCCAAAAAAAGAAAAACACAACCAAATGAAATGAAAAGAAAAGAACAATAAAGAAATTTCCTGGATGAATTTTAAGGGTTCTGGGCACTGCCTGGAACTTGCAGGGCCAAGCTTAGAGAATAAAGAGATATCGAGACAATTCCGAATGGTGATGGAGCTGGAAATGAGATCACTGTCATTCTTAGAAGCTGTGTGTTCAGGACATTGCTGCAGGTCATCATCCATGGTCACAAGTGCAACAAGTGAATTCTGACCATACCCTGACATTCGTTTGGCCAGATCAACATTTCAAATCCTAGTTAGAGCACTTGATTAGCAGAACTTAAATGACATGCCAACACCCTACTTGCCAAGGGGACAGAGAGTGTAGTGTCTGACTCTTCTGCTTTGGATTGGAAAAAGTGTACCAAGTCTACACATACTGGGGCGTTCCCTAGTATAGATAATAGGAAATCTTACGTGGGGCAAAGTAAAATCAGCACATTATTCAAACAAACAAACAAACAAACAAAACTAGCACATGCTCTCTCATCCCTTTTAATGATAATGTAACATTATGAAGGGCTACTCTAATATCTGTTTCTGTTGTTAGGAAAGTTTTGCTGCAGGATTGATATGTGGCAATTGGTCTCATGAGGTATCTAATAGTGTTTCCCATGCCAAATTTAAGTAAGTGCTGCATAGGCCCTGCTCGAGTGAAGAACGGTGATTAAATTCTCAGCGTTAGGTGATCTCAGGAATATATTGCCTATGTCCCTGTTAAATTGATTTTAATTGCTAAATACCTGAACATTTTGCTAATAATAGATTTTTTGTCTCTTTCTCTCTTCTACTTTTTATTCACATATACCACTCTTTCCATATTCTCTTTTGGGCTCCCATTTGTCCACTGTGTTCCCATCTCTTCAATTCTTTGCCCTTTCAATATGCTGAAAGTAAAATTTTACGTTGTTCAAGCACAACAGCATTTCTGCTCTTTGTTATCCACAGCATGATTTTGATCTATACCCAGAAAAAGAAAATAGGGTATGACAGGGACTAGAAAAGAAATGTCTCAAAAGACAGAGAGAGGATTCTTAGTGGAAACAGGGAAAAGTATGAGAGAGGTAAAACTATAAAGAAAAAAGCCCTGTAGCAGCTTCTCTATTACTATTTTCATACTGAGTTTATTATGTGTTAGTTCCACCTCAGGACAACTATATTCACAGGAAACTACAGTCTGCCCTAAGACTTGTCAGAGTAATACCGGTCATTCATTGATCACTGGAAAGCAAATATTTAATTTCAGAGAAAAATAATCAAAACTAAATTAAAGTCTAGCCAATTTTATTCAGAGCCTCCACCTGAAAAGCTGTAGCAGCCTATAAATTGAAGATAGGATTCACGGAGCACATTCAAATAACAGAGACCTTTTCCACAGAGGCAATATTCTTTAAAAAGTCTGATAAATTTCCAGCAAAGTTGTGGTCTTTTAGAGATGCCTGCTGGGAAGTTTAGTTTTACTTGTTAAAGGAGAAGAAATCTGCCACATGTGAGATAAAGTTTAAAATAAAAATTTCAGTCTGGCTTTAGCATTTAAGACTTAAAAATAAAACAATAAAAAGTGTTGATATTCATATTTAAGATCACTTCTAATTTCAAAAGAAGTAAATTATCCAACTTTGAGTTTAGCTACTACATCAAAAAATTCTTAGTTTTCAGTAGTTGTGGAAGCTGATGTCTCGTAATCTAGCAACGAGGGTATAGCACTGAACACTTTAGAGAAAAATCTCAACTATCTTTTGAAAAGGAAAAATATAGGATTAAAGTAGGGAGGAAGTCATTCTCTAAAAAAGACAATGAAGGGTAAGAAGGGGAATTTATAAAAGAGAAAACTACTTATATTCCATTATCTGAAAAATCGGTTAAAATGGGCCTGATATTGCATAATTCTATAAAGGTCAAAATAATATCTCTCCAGGTAAAATGTAGAAAACTATTAGAGTCTGTCGTGGGTTTGGGGTACAGAATCCAGGATCATCAAGAAAGATCTGTCTATAGAACTGGTTTGAATGCACCTCAAGTGAACTATCATCTTTTCTGAATTCATAGCTCTTAAAAAATAATCAAGACTTTAAAAAAAGATGCTTGTTTTCACATAAACACAGCAACAGACAGAAACCCCAAAGGAGGTCAAAGAACATTTCTATAAAACGCATCTATAAAAGGTTTTCATTTCAGCCTTCACAAGGATTCTGCATACATAACCTGGAGGGGATAGGACGTGCTTACTTCCAAGCAGGTGTCTCAGAAAAGATATTTGGATGACAACAAAGCAAAATTTCCTAGTCATCTCTGGAGAGGCAATACCAGACTAACAAAAAAGAAAATACGTAACATAAAATGTATGAATGAGAAGAAAAGAAATGGATGTTCCCATTCACTCTCTTTTCATACCAAGACTTAAGAAAAACATTTTCCTTTACTCATAATCCGAAGACATTTATCTCGATGGTGCAGATGCTTATCTGTTACATTTCAGGGTCCACCACATGAACTCTTGAGAATTTAAACAGCATTCACAAAATAGATTTAGCAGTCTTATGAGAGCACTGGAGTTCTGCATGTGTTACTCTATATACACATTAACTTCAAAAGTCATTTTTATAAGTAGTTTTCATCCTTCCTCTGCTCCCTCACAAACTAGGAAGTCATATAAATGTACACTTCAAAGAGTCAATTCAAATCTAATTTCAGGAATATGTGACTCTAAAATGCAATGATGCTTCCTCGGACAAGCTGCTTTCTGCAAATGTATCAGCTATTTACCTTTTAATTTTAGGACTGCTTCTGTTGAAGCTGTAATCCTCAATGCAATATGATGAAATTATTAAATAGGAGGTGAGGCCTTTGGGAGGTAATTAGGTTAAATGATATCACTAGGGTAGAGCCCCCACGGTGGGATTAATGCCATTATAAGAAAAGACCAGACAACTTGCCCTTTTTCCTCTCTCTCCACCATATGAAGACACAGTAGGAAAGTGTTATCTGCTGGCTAGGAAGAGAGCACACATTAAGAACTGAATCTGCTAGCACCTTGATTGTGGACTTCCCGGCCTCCAGAATTGTGAGAAATAAATGTCCGGTGTTCGAGCCACCCAGTCTGTGGTATTTTGTTATAGCAGCCCAAGCAGACTAAGACAGTAATTGATCTGTCTTCAAGTTCACTGACTCCTCTATCATCTTTAATTTGTTAATGAATGTAATTTTTGTCCAGTCATTATATTTGTTTATATTTTTCTTTATATCTTCTATTTTTTTGCTGATACTATTGATCTTTCATTCATTTTTAACATGTTCACAATTACTTCTTGAAGCATTTGTTTAATAGCTACTTAAAGTCTTTGTCAGATAATTCTAACACCTGTATCTTATAGGGACTGGCATCTGTTTATTATCTTTTCCTATGTGAGTTGAAATTTTCTTGATTCTTCGTAAAGTGAGTAAACTTAGATTTTATCCTGGACATCTTTGGTGTCATGTTTTAAACCTCAGTTTTATGTTTTGGAGACCTCAAATAACTATATCATGAATTCTGTACAGGTTTTATAATTGTGTTCAGTGAGAAAGACATGGTAGTGCATTTATTTTGTCTTACCCAGAATCAAAACCCTCCAGAGTATATTTTATATATCTTAATTACCCTATATGCTTCCTCTTCAGCAGCAATCACATTCAAATAAATGATTAAGGTAACATTTTTCAAGTTTGGGTTTCCTGTTCTATTATAGCCTTCCAGAAATTTATGAGCACCCACAACCAATTCATTGTGACAATTCTTTCCTACAACACTATAAAATTACAGAAAATAAAAGAAATATTACTTGGTAAAAAATATGTATAGATTTGTAATTATGTTACTCTTTCTCTTAGCACATAACATAGGGATTTTTTTATTTATGGCTTAAATAAATGGTTGTGTGTTTTATGAGCAATATGACATGGCGAGTTTGAAATATGTCAGTACTAATAAGGCACTAAGTAGACTACTATACTGAAAAGTCAAAAAATTCATTAACTTTTACTCTTTCCTAGGTCATCCTCCAATCAGTACTATGGAAAGTCCAACAAAAGTAAAAAGATTGTATAAAATTACTCCCCACAAACTTCAAATTAAACAGCTAGAATCCTTGGGATATAGAACACACCTTGGTTTTATCCAAATGGCTTGTATTGAATCTCTTTTGCCACCACAAGGATAATCTCAAATGAGTTCAACTGTTACAGTGACCTACTCTTACCAAGCTGCCAGCTGCTGTCAGTATAGTTCTTTTCCTTTGGAAATAGCAAGGTACAGTTTAACTTTGAACAATTGAAAGCCCTGTCCATGATAACTTCATACTAGCACGTGGTCAATATATTAAAAATGTTTCACAGTCACGAATAATAAAATAAACCCATGGCAGGTTTTTGGTTGGATTTTGTTTTGGTCCAACTCATTTACAATTGTAAAAATGAATTTTGACTGAAACTGAATGTTTTAATTACTGAAATATAATACAATTAAAAACTTGATTTGTAACTACAGAACCCTCTGATCTTTTCCAATATACATGATATTTTATACCATTTCTCCATTAGATTTATTGGTTGAGTAAAGGTTTATTCTAAATCTCTAAATAATTTATAATAAATAAATTAGTTTGATGGAGCTCATATTTCTGGAACTGGAAAGAATTTTAGAAATCATATAATCATACCATTCTCATTTTAGAGGTGAGAATTCTCAGACTAAGAGACTCAGCCTGCATTATGCAAAAGTCAGGATCCCAGTTCCCTAAATCTGGTCCTGATATTCTTCCTGTAACACAGAAATTATTTTGTGAGTCTCCTGTCCCTTTAAGAAAAATGTAAATAAATGCAAAATTTGCTGAAATTTTAACAGTTCGTTAGACACTGATGGATGCCTTGAGAGTCTCCATGTCGGGAAACCTTGCCTAGGGACAATTCACCAGCCATCTGGACAAAGAAAAGGTAGGTCTATACCACACATCTTAAGCTAAGATAACTTCCAAGTGGATTAAAATTTTAAATTTGAAAATGAAACAATATTCTGGAATAAAATGTAGCAGAGTAATTCCATTTCCTTGAAATGAAGAACTGAGTCTAACTGTAACTCAAAAATCCACAAACTCAAAAGAATAATAAATTTGACTATGAATAAAACATAATCAATGAAAGACAAATTTAAAATATACCCAACTCTACATGTATTAAAGGGCTATGCTAGTGTGGTAGGCAGAATGGTATCCCAAAGAAGTACCTGCCCTAAACTCCAGAATCCATAAATATTATATGTTATATAATATTTTGAGGGTATTTTTTAGATGCAATCAATGTTGTTTAAGCTGCTAAATTTGTGGTAATCTGTTACAACAGTGAAAGAAAATGAATAAAACTAGTATTTAAGAGTGAAAATTTAGCCTTCAGATACAAGAGCAAATATATTAAATAATTTTTGCAAATTGTTGTTTATTACATCATTGTTTGTTACTGTTACCAACAAAAGACAGGAAAACCCTAAATTTTCATAAATAGGAATTTGTTGAATAAATTGCATTACATCCATATTAAGGAATACTACTCAGCTATAAATAAGAACAAGAAAGCTTTTCATACTGCTATAAAAAGATATCCAAGACATACTATACTATTAAATGAAAAATGCAAATACAGTACTAGATGTGCAAAAAAGGAGGAAAAGATTAAAATCTATTCATATTTACTTGTGAATGCATAAAATTCTTTGGAAGGATACAGAAGAAGGTAACAACGATGGCGACCTATCTGAAGTGGAGAGAAAACTGGATGGATGGAGTTCCAGAGAGGAGGGATATTTCTCTGTATACATAATATTTTTAACCATGCAAATGAATTTCCATTCTAATATCTATTTAGATGATAGACAGAATATGAAAATAATACATTAAAATTCTCCTGTGCTACCCTGTGCTTTCTTTGTATATATAACTGCTTAATAGAATGATTCACCCATCAGGAGGAAATATTTCTTGTCTAAAGAAGAAGAGCAAAGGGATGAAGAAAAGAAAAATAATTTTTAATTTGTCATTAATACTCCATGTTCTTTTATTGGGAGATAAAAATTTTGGTTTTCCCAGTTTCACTGGAGTTATAATATAAATTCATCTTGAAAAGGTAATAATATTTTCTGAAAATCTCATATGAACAGATTTGACATACAAAAGGTTCATGACTACATGTTTTTACAGAGGAGGGGAAGACTAGAAAAGAAATTAGCATCAAATGCTGAAAATACTTTGAGAAAAGACAAGTCACTTTTCTTACAGTTGGTCCCTTCCTTCCCCTATGTTTAGCATCTCAAGTTTTTCTCTGATCATCACTCTAAGAAGGAAGCCTCTCTTTCTTCATCTCGGGTAGTTTATTCAATAGCAGGGGTAATGAAAGTCAAGGCAGATTTTGCCAACAAGTGAAGAGTAAATCTGAGGCCAAGGAAGTGGTAGAAATCCAGGTCTGCCAGTCCCTTGCTGGATTTTTAGAAGGTCCCTCCCTAATGCAGGCCTAGCTCGCTGGTAACAGTACAAGCAGAGACCTATGAGAAGGAAGCCAGTGCGTAGGTTTGGAGCCCTTTCAAATAAATAGGTAATCGTTTAGAATAAGACTGGACGGGTGCTATCTATCAAAATTGGGAGGATTTTAAAGACTAAATAATATTAACTAAGCGATCAGGCGCCTTTGAAGGTTGTTAAGAAAAAAGTGACAGCGTCAGAGATATGCTTTGGAGATTACTCTGGCAGAATGTACAATAAGAATGGGATGAGGAAGATGAGAGGCCAGAAAATGCACAGGCAAGAGCATGAGAGAAAGCACTTTTAGATTCAAATCTATTTTAGCCTTCTAAAAATTAGCGAGGCTGCTTGGCAGTTGCGTTACTTACTACTGAATCTGATTAAATCCCAAAAGCATTTTTTAAAGGAGAGATTAAAGGAACTGAAGTCAGAAGTTAGGTCCAAATGAAAGTATCTACAATTTTTCAAAAAATCATTTCCAAAAGGCCATCCAGGTAATTTAAGAAACACTCTGATGCATCCGTGGGTAAAATTCTGATATTTCTTATAAGAAGTGTCATTTCTAAAGTGTAATTGCATAACAGATTGCTAAAACAGTAATGAAAGAATTTTAGAGCATCCATCAAAGGACATCCAATGTGAAATAAACAGTATTAGCTTACAAGTTATGGGACTGTCCTATAGGACATTAGGCAGCACTGCCCTCTGCAGTTAAATGTGTGTTCTACTAGCTGAGCCCTGTAACATTTGTTATAAACCCATGCTTGAAAATACTCATGTATTTTGTCATTTCATTTACTCTACCCAACAAAATTATAGCATTACCAAACTCTCCAGTCTGGATCCCTACATAAATAATTACTTAAATTGAAGGTAGCATGAGAAGTAAATACTGAGGAGGACAAATCTGGTTTCATTTGCTGACTACAATAAAAACATTGTTCTTGGTGAGATTGGCAATATTCCTGAATTCTTAGCACTTCCATTCTGTGGAAGGGTGGAATCAGACAATAAAGAAGTCATTAAACAATTACATAAAATAGTTATAAGTTGTGATAAGTGTCATAAAATTAAAAAAAAGAGGCTAAGATAGAATCACAGGTAAATCTCATCAAAGGAGGTACAACAGCAATTGAAATCTGAAGGATAAGAAAGATCTAACTAAATATGTGAAGAGTAGGAAAGAGTAGATAAATGGTATGTGCAAATGTCCTGGGACAGGGAAAGAGAGAAGCATGTTCCAAGAATAGAAGGAAGACAGTGTTGCCAGAGAATATAGAACAAATGAGACTGAGCTAGCATAAGGCTGAAAAGCTAAGCAGAGAAAGATAATACATATCCTACCTACCTTTAGAACCTGGAATTTTATTGTAAATGCAATGAGACCCTTTTCAAAGCTTTTAAGTGGTCATGTTGTTAAAAGATCATTTTGGCTACTCTGTGAACAGATTTCAAAGGACAAGAGAAGAAAACAGGGATCTATTAAGATAGTTTTCAGATAACTTGTCTGCCATTTAACAAACTTATTCCAGTTTAATTATTTGGTTTATGGGGTTGGAGAACTGTTAGGGAAGATGGAGAGTATATTCATTTATAACAAATCCACGGCCTTGAATATATAAACATTTGCACTGAAATTATATTATTGGCTTCAGAAAATGAAGATAGTTTAATTATAATCTTAAAAATGGGATTAATGTCATAAAATTATAGGTGAAATTTCAAACACGAAGAATTCACAATGAGTTATCACCTTCTTCAAGATGGAAAGGCCATGTGCTAATAGTCTGTACTCTACAGATATAACCTTAAATCTGAAATATCCCTAGATGGTAAATGGCTCTTCTATTATCTTTGCATAGTCAGGAGGTTGTTTTAACATGAACTATAAATCCCTCTCCTATGTTAACATAAGAAATGTTCAAAATCCCACAAATCAGTATGTTCCCCAACAAAAAAGCCCTTTCTTATCCATTTCCCACGGTAAATGGCTTTTGTTCATTTCTGATCCAGAACAAGAGGATGGAAATAAAACTACCAGTTTTTTCCCCAGGAAATTGAATTGTTAATTCATTCATTTTAAGCCGATTATCATCCTTTCTCCCTAAAGTGGAAAAAAGAGAGAATTTTGCTCACCATAACTTATTCAGTATCTCTTTTTGATGATCTTTTGTTCTTGAAACAATTCAGCAGTATTAGCCATAGTACAGTTCCACAGAGAGAGAAATTTATTTTCCATGAAAAGTAATACATTAAATATGCCAGTTTTTGGCCACGGCATTAATGAACAGTTTAAGGACTTTTGGAATTGAATTAAGTGCCCCAGTATTCTGAAGTTATTCAGATTTCTTAGTTTAGGCTTTCATGGCTTTCAAGTACTTGTATGAAAATGAAATCGTAAAGGGAATTAACACATTGATTAAGAGCCTTCCAACTAGTGACAGAATCCACTGGTACAAATAACTAAATGAGATTAATACTATTGATAATTTTCCCTGTACTTCAATGCACACCATTATCTATTTCAATCTCTAACAAATCTGTCATGCTGTATTTACTTTTATTTTTAAATTAATATAAATTGCATAAAATTGGCATTCATGTAATACTAATACCTTTTATGCAGAAATAAGATAAAAATTGGCTCCATGAATATTACGTTCAATTATCAAGTGTTGGTATGTATGTGTGATTTAGGTTAATAATTCCACAGTTTAATAGTTAATGCTCAGTATTTGAAGGATATTTGAGGCCTAACACACTTATCAATATTTGTACAAACTTCTTTCCAGAAATTGGAAATATAGCAATTATTTATTCCTAGTTTTTAATTAGGTATTATTAAGACTGGAAGATTATCTAATGCATTTTGAGAGTACATTTTTACCACGATGAGATGAGTAAACCATGAAAATCCTGTTTAGTACCCCAAATACTCACTACATCAGGATAGGCTGAAGTCAAGTTTCGGAGACTATTCTGGCCAAATTAGCACTATAATATTAAAAATAAAAAGTCTTCCTTTCATGGCTTCTGCAATTAGAAACTAAATACCAAGGAAATGGTTTTTTGTAAAGCAACATTTCTTTAATCTTGTATTTTTTCCCTCTCTCTCCCCTCTAAAGGATAGCATTTTCTTCCCATCTTCATAGATAAGTCTCTTCAACATAAATGATTCCACAAATGCAAATGTCTCCCTTTTGTTTTACTACTAGATTTTACAAAACGTACCTTAAGATAGTCAAACAAGTAAATTTGAATTAGATCCAATTCACGTTTACCAGGAAAAAATAGATTACACAAAGCCACGAATCAAGAGCGCATTGCTCAATGAGGAGCTACAGTCAGGTCGTGAGGTTGGGGGATTTCAACAAGTATTTCATTCAGATCATGCATAATTATAAATACTGGAACTCCAGTGAAGTGACAAAAGTATGTGTATCTTTACTGGAGTCTATTAATTATTAACTTTTAATAAGTACTTTATACATGGAAGTCTCAAGATCCAGCACATCTCTTATGTGGCTTCACTTAATCATGCAAGAACCCAATCAAATTTCTACTTCTAACGTCCCCATTTGATAAATGAGAAAACACAGGTTTAGAGAGTTTTAATGGCTTGTTCAAGGTCTTAGAACTCACCAAGCGTTAGATGAAAGATTTGAATAGAAGCTGTCCCACTCTTACTACTCCCTATTTTCTAAAAATATTTTTTAGCATCTATTATGGTTTCCTATATTCACATGAGGTGACTTGTTATTATCCTTACATGATTGAGGAAACTTAGGCTCCGAGAGAAAAGAAGTAACATATTTCAAATTGCACAGATGAGTGTCAGATCTGAACTTTCAAGCCAGGAGCACATGCCCCTTTAGATTAAAACCACAGAAGGACTATAAATACATCCTTAAAATAGTTCATATTAACTTTACTTGATTTTCTGTAATGTTTCTCTAGATTTATTTGGAATATTTAATACAGAAACTGCAGATCTTGACTTATATGACTTTTTCCACGTATACATCTATGTGTCTTTCTTGTAAATCAGAAACCAGAATTATTCCAGGAGAAGGAAAGAATAACCTATGAGGACAGTGGCTTATTATATTAATATATATATATAATACAACCAGGAAAAGGAGAATCAAAACCTGTATGTGTGTGGGAGCAGAGGCTATATGGGAAATATCTGTATCTTTCTCTCAATTTTGCTGTGAACCTAAAATTGGTTATTGAAATACCCAGAAGATGACAAGTTTTTGCATATTGTGTCACCTGCCCAAGTGTCATCAATTGTCCTTGCATCAAAGAAAATGTAGAAGCATTTGTAATTGTGGTTCATTTGTTAGCATAAAGTTTGCCCTTTGCTTTTGAACAGTGCTGTCTGTTGGCCTCAGTCTCAGTCTCAGCTTATCCACACAATATTATCCCTGGCATGCACGGCAGACACATTCATTCGTGTCCCTTGTAGCTTTATGGAAATCGAGAGGTTGGAAAGCTGAGGGGTACATTACACTCCGGTTTGGGCTCTCTCAAAATAAAATCGGGTCAAGTTACAGAAATTCCAAGTGTTTGGTATTGTATAACAAAAGAAAGTAAGATTGCGACTCAGGAAATTCAAATTGAAAATGATGAGAAGTTCAACTCACAGCAGTTACAGGCATGGATTATAAATTGAAAATGAGGAAGTGCGTCCACCTTTTTCATGATTGATTATTATAATGGAGGTCTCCAGATGGTAGGGAATTAGCTAAAAGTGATTATCTCATATAATTTTTGGAAGGCAATTTAAGATTTATGATTACTAGAGACATTTATAAGAAACATCCTAAGTTTCACTTACATTCAAAAACAAGCTAGGTTGAGTTTCGCTCATGTGATCTAACTGGTTTTGTCTGCTTGGGGAACTCTCCAGCCTGGTCTCCATTTTATTTTATTTTAACAGTTCCACGAGTGATCAAGCTTTCACCAAGTGGACTCACCTCTACAATAATTAAAATGAGGTACACTCAGGTCCCACCTTTGCCGTTTCTGTGTTTTTATTCTCTGCAGTAACTGAAGTCCCAAAGTCTGGGCCTTGGTTTTATGAGACATAGGGCATTCACTTAGCTGGCATGGAGAGGGTTGAAATACTGTGGTCGGCAGTTTGGACAGCAACTTTCTAATTTTCTAAATTCTTGATCTTGGCAGAAATAGTCACTTACTAATGTTAGGTCAGTACCTAGAGAGGCAGGAGATCACATTAGGAGTATGAATTTAGGAGCCTACATTGCCTAAGTTCAAATAACAGCTCTGCCACTTGCTAGTTGTATGATGGTGGGTAAGTGACTAGGTAAAAATGCCTAGTGAGAAGTAAATTCGTAGGTAATATATGTAAAAAATATAGACTGATCCCTGAACCAGAGAAAGTACTACCTCTTTGGGGAATAATACAGTTAAGCTCAACCTAGAGCCTGCATCTCCATCCTTTTCAACAATTGCATAAGCATCCAGTTTCCTATATTAAATCTCCTTGGGCTCAAACTAAATAAAATGGATTTTATTGTCTTTTACCGAACCTTCACTGATACATGGGCCATTCTATTTCCTCTTGAGTACTAGTTATTATATTAGAAACATTTATAAAATTAGATGATGTGAGACAGTTTAAAAGCTAAAGGAATATTCTGCAATTCTGTTATAAAGGCAGGTATAACATAAATGCAGGATTTGGATCCACAGAAGTGAGGTAAATTATTTCTAAAAACATTTGATGGAAGCTTTGAAAGTATTTCCAGCCATGTGTCTCCAGACACAATCCTTTAAAGCTATTGTCTTTAATAGCTTCCTCCTCTAGCTCTATTTCTTCTTCTTGTTAAATTGGCAAAAGGCACCACACAAAAAATCTTTGTGAAGGCTGGGCATGGTGGTTCACGCCCATACTCCTAGCAGTCTGGGAGGCTGAGGCAGGAGGATTGCTTGAGCCTAGGAGTTTGAGTTGTGAGCTAGGCTGATTCTACGGCACTCTAGCCAATAAAGCGAGACTCTGAGCAACAGAGTGAGACTCTGTCTCAAAAAAAAATAATAATAATCTTGCTGAAAATCAGACCACTGCAATGAAACTTTCTCTATTTCATAAATTTATGTGTCTAAACAATTTACTTAATAATTTATTATTCATTTATCTATTTCATTTATCCTTAAAAGATTAAAAACTTAAGAGGCTCCAAAAATCATCAGTGACCTATAGACCCATATATTTCATTGCCTGCTTGACCTCTTCATTTGGATTAAATGAGCATCTTAAACTTAAAAGGAACCTCCTTGCTTACTCAGCACCTAGTGAACAGTGCTCTTACTGACCCAGTTGCTAGAATAAAAAACCTGAGTCATCCTTTAGTCCCTGTTTCACTCCACCCCAGATACAACCCGTCTGGACTTTGTTATGACTCTCAACATATATTCCAAATCAGATCTTTCATCACCACACTCACAGTGAAGCAGTCAGATTCAGTGAAGGAAAAAGACACACTGTCCATTTCAAATATATACATGTATATGAATATCATGAGTACTGCATGTTCTTTAAACAATGCTGACATCTCACGTGGAAGCTTTGAAATTTCTGATGCCTTGGCCTTCAACACCCTTTCCAGGTCTTGCATGGCTGGCTCCCTCACTTCGCTGTGAATGGTTTTCAGCTGGCACATTCTCTAAGAGTCCTTCCTGAGAGCTCCACTAAGAGTGCCCCAATCTCCTGCCTTCTGAAGTCTCTAACTTCTTCCTTTGCCTTTTTGTTTCAAGAACACTTGACATAGTACTATGTATTAATTGATTCAATTGTTTATTTTGCATTTCTTTAGCTAGGATAATAATGGCATGAGAGTAAGAGCTCCCTGGTGTTCACCACTGAATTCCCAGCACCTAGAATAATAAAGGACATTGGTAGGAGCTCAAAATACATTTGTAAAAAGGCAGAATCTTCATACTGTTGCCTATCTGAGTGTCTTAAGGGTTATTATCCCAACCAAGATTACTCAATTTTAGATTGTTCCACCTACAGCATTATAGCATAAATCAGACAATTGACCTGGGCAGTATTTGATATTCTTTATGGGCCATTCCATACATTCTATATGACAGCCACCACTACATTGAAGATAAAAGATCAGAAAAGCTCAATAAGGAATGCTTAAAGTGAAGCATTTATCATTTCTGAAAAATTTTCTAACACACACTTATAGCAGTAGACAATCATCCTAAAAGAAGGGCATTAATCATTGCACTAGACTTCAAAGAAAAAACTCAGAGATTTTTTTACTATATACTCCATATAAAGGCTTGATATCTGTGGACATTGTCTTGTAACTTCAAGATAATTACTACCATTCTTTGGCATTACTACAATTATGAATAATTTGTATGTAGCAACCATGCAAATGTCTCAAATAGCTAAAAACAGGCTCCAATATTTTATCATTTGTTTGACCCTTAAAGTTGCAATATAATCTTGAATATTGCGTTCCTTCCTTTTATTCAACATTCTTAAAATATTTATTTTCCATTCTTGATAACTATTACAATATTAATTAACTGTTGCAATAAATCCTTTAAATTTTACACAAATATATAATTTTGAAGTCTATTTGTAAATATTGTATTTCTAGTTCCTTTACATGACGTATGTATTGTTTCCATTTTACAGACAAAAAAAGACGGAAAAGATCAGCTGTTTATACAAGTTTTTATAAGGAAAATAATACTAGACACTCTAATAATAGTTTTAGCATTCTTCACATTGTAAAAACAATAATAAATCTGAGCAGAGACACAAAAGATAGAGTCCCTATATTAGAGGTACTATGAATAACAAGACAGTTAGAAAAATAAGATATACACACAGCAGTAATTGAAGTAGATAATAACATAAATGGTTATGTTGTTTAAGCAGCAGTTACCACTGATGCAGGCTACTCTGGCGGACATTGTGGTAGATACTAGACATTAACCTCATTTAATCCTAAAAACAAAGACTTGAGGTAAATGCTGTTACTCCCAGTTCACAAATGAGGAGAATCTGGCTCAGAGTCCAAGTTTACATACATGGTAAATCTCAGACCCAAGATTCAAATCCACATGTGTATGATTCCAAAGTCCATGCCCTAATACTGTGCTTCACTCTTTAATAAAAAGAAACATACACACACATACACACAAAAGTTTACCAGATTTCAGAGAATGAGTTATACTATCCTTGGAAGGAGGTTCCATGGAGATTTAAACTGGTATCTAAACAAAGGGTAGGATGGGAGGAACCCAGAAAAACAATTTAAGTAGGGTAAACGGTAGGAACTTGGAAATGAGCATGGCACCTTCTGGAGAGAGTGAGATGATTAGTATAAAGTAGGAAATATTAAATTAAAGCATAGGGAGAGACAAGGATAAAGTCAGATGACAGAGGGCCAGAAAACCCAAATAGAGAAAAATTGACCTTTTCCTATTAAGAACGGAGATGACTTCAATGACATTTGTGTTGTTTTTTGTTTTTTTTTTTTTTTTTTTGAGACAGAGTCTCACTCTGTTGCCCGGGCTAGAGTGCCATGGAGTCAGCCTAGCTCACAGCAACCTCAAACTCCTGTGCTCAAGTGATCCTACTGCCTCAGCCTCCTGAGTATCTGGGACTACAGGCATGCACCACCATGCCCGGCTAATTTTTTCTATATGTATATATATATATATCTATATGTAGATATATATATATATATCTATATGTGTGTGTATATATATATATATATTTAGTTGTCCAGATCATTTCTTTCTATTTTAGTAGAGACGTGGCCTCGCTCTTGCTCAGGCTGGTCTTGAACTCCTGACCTTGAGCGATCCACTCGCCTCGGCCTCCCAGAGTGCTAGGATTACAGGCATGAGCCACCACACCTGGCCTGACATTTGTGTTTAAAATCAGTCCAATGAAGGTTTACGAGTGAAAAGAATAGGGAAAGACCAGGTGTGGATACTCATCAAGAAACATACTACAATGCACAGGGAACATATAAAAACCTAGAAACCTGAGGAAACAATAAAATAGCATTAGAAATACTAAGGACAATAAGGTTGAGAAAAAGCTTTTTTGTGTGTTAGTATGCTGTGGATGGTAAGGAAGTAAATTTAAGAAAATAAGATTTTATTTAGTTCTTGAGAGAGAAAGGAATTTCAGGTCTGGATAGTAGATAAGCCATTGCAAACAGAACAAAGACATCCTCCTCTTCCCCAAATATGCTCTGTGATTAGCTGGCTAATGAACAAAATGGTGATTTGGGGGGGGACAAAAATCCTAAGCAGAATCCAAGAAAGTTAATTATTCTAGCCAAAGACTTTTATCTTATTTCCATTTCTTCTGCTTATGCATACTCTCACCATTTGGTAAAATGAATTGTTCAGGACAAATCATTTCAAAGATTCTTCCACCTATTAAAAAAAAACTGAATCATACTTTTTGCCATCATAGGAACACAGGAGAGCATGATTTATGTGGGTATACTCAGCACCATCAATTCTTTATACAAACTATGTTTACCATCTCAGCTGATATCAGAACACCTGGGAAAGGTACAAAGCAAAGAATCATCCAGGTAAATGAAGAAGAAAGCTGAAAACTATGTGCGAAAGAATTTACTAAGACTGAGTTATGTCTAGAATCTTTGAGAGGGAGAGAATTTTGCCAGCAAATTATGGTTTGCTGGTATCGTTTGAAAAAACAGAAATCTATTTTTTCAGAGAGTAAAAAGGTTTTACTCTTTGTTCCAATAATGATCCATAATATAACAGCAATGCTGTTTTAAGGATGAATCTGAACCTAAACTCTGCTTAGCATGAAAGAATAACACGTCTGCCATGTCTATGGATGGAAAATCTACGTCAACATTCTAGCATTCTATATATCTCATCTATGAGCTATGTTATCTGTTCTGATTAAAAATACTTTTAAAATTCTATATGTTCTAATTCAGGGAGTCAAATATTTTTTATTTCATAATTTATTGTTGAGTTTTAGTATTCTAAAAGATCTACATTTTTCATTTTTTTATAACCACCTTTACTGTCTTAAATAGCAATATTAATACTTTCTCAGTATGGGACACTAGATTAGAACTCTGAATTGCAACTTTGAGGCCATTTTGTTTTGGTTTATCTGTTAATTTCATTTACTTGTTCTACAGTGTTTTCCATTAGTGTGGAAGGGACAAATAATTTTTCAATCAGCGTAATTTCTTTATAACCTTTTAAAGTTATTGCCCTTAGTAGATTTTTCTTTCTAAGATTTATCTATATACTGTAAGTTACAATAATATAGTAAGTTTGGCTATCAACATAATAAAAATCTAGATATATGAAAACTATGTCCAGTAGTAAGAAACATTCTCAGGTAAAAGTTAAATCCTTTTAGTAGCCAAGGAATCTGCCTTTTTAAGCTAAACTCAGAACAGAAAATTTATTATATAAAGTACAATCTAATTGGGTATTCAGTGTGAATAACTTCATTAAGACTTCAGGATAAAGATTATTTTCAAGCAGGGTCAGAGGAATAAATTAGGTAACAAAGAAAGTGATTAACTGTAAGTCATCCTCTTCACTTACTTTAATCATAATTATTGGTAATAAAACCACCCAATCAATCAACAGGATTAATATCTCATAACCAATTAGGCTAGAAAAGAAAGTGCTTTTTTTTTTTTTCTTTTTTTTTGGAGATCGGGCATCTAAACAAGGATAATTTTTAAATAATTCAACAAATATTTATTCAGTACTGACTATATGCAAGGTACTGTGGAAAATACAAACACTGATAAAACAACAAACCTATCATCAAGAAATTTTAGATTATAGCAGAAGCCATAAGATTTGTAAAATAATATATTTTATGACTTTCTACTTAGGTGACTAGTGCCAAAAGATTGGTACAGCTATAGGCACAGCTAAGGGAAATCATAAAGTGTTTCACAGAGGAGGCAGCTCTTGAAAAGTCCTGGAAACATGAATAGAAATTACTTGTGGAAAAATGAGGGAAATGGGCCTCCAGGTAGAAATAAAATTATTTAATTTCTGCACAAGGGTATAGAAGCAGGAAAATATGAAGAAGCTGGGGGTTCATTTGGCTTCCTAATTAATGAAGGCGTATAGCAGAAAGTAATGTGAGAAAGTTTTGATGCAGATTATGATAGACATTTTATACATCTAAGTGGCATCTTAGTTAAGAGACACTAGGGAGCCAATAAAATATTTTGAGTAATAGAGCTCTAATGATCATAACTATGCTTTAAATTATTGGCACACTCAAGTGGTAGAGATATAAGAAGCAGGGACTTCTATTGAGAGGCTTTTATAAGAGATCAAAGGAGAGAAAAGGAGGGTTTTAATTATGAAAATGACATGCAAAAACTGAAAACAAGGTAGTTCTCACCATATATCATTATTGATAACAGAAAACTGTTGTTTTTTAGCACTCTTGTAGGCAGTACTAGAAGATAGCCCCCAAGATTCTGGCTCTGTGATGTACGGGCTCTGTATAATCCCCAGGATAGTTAATATAATGGGATAGTCTAGTCTTCTTGTGATTAGTTTATTATATATGGCACCATTTACTATAAGAATAGGGAATTATTTTTGGTGAACTTGACCTAATCAGTTGAGCCCTCAAAAGGGATGGGGCTATTCCTAACGAAAGAAATTCAAAGTGTGAGAGGGATTTGATACTGAGAATACTCTCCTTTGTTGTATGTGAAGATGGAAAGGGCAATGTACCCATGAGTATGGGTGACTCTAGGAGCTGAGAGTGGCCTCTGGCTACAGCCAGAAGAAAATGTCCTACAACCACAAGGAACTGAATTTGACCAATAGCTTGAATGAGCTTGGAAGTTAACTTTTATCCAGAGCCTTCATAAAGCAAACTCTACTTGATCTAAACAAATTGATAAACAGCAGCACCATAATAGCCGGAGACTTCAACACCTCCCTGAAAACGCAGGACAAATCCTCCAAACAGAAAATTAACAAAGAAATAATGGACTTAAACAGAACTTCAGAACAAATGGGCCTGACTGTCATTTACAGGACATTATACCCAAAAACCACTGAATGTACATTCTTCTCATCAGCTCATAGGACATGCTCTAAGATTGACCATATCCTAGGACACAAAGCATGTCTCAAAAAATTTAAAAAAATGGAAATCATACAATCTATCTTCTCAGACCACAGTGGAATAAAAGTAGAAATCAACCCTAACAGAAACTCTCATTTCTACATAAAGTCATAGAAACTAAACAAACTTCTGCTGAATGATTACTTCATCGACGAGGAAATCAAGATGGAAATCAAAAGATTCTTTGAACTAAATGACAAAGGAGACACAAGTTACCAAAATCTGTGGGACACAGCTAAAGCAGTCCTGAAAGTTTATTTCCATAAATGCCTATATTCAGAAGACAGAAAGATCACAAATAGACAACCTAATGAATTGACTCAAAGAGCTAGAAAAAGAAGAACAGAGGGACCCCAAACCCAGCAGAAGTAAAATTAGATCAAATCAGAACTAAACAAAATTGACAACAGGAAAACTATACGGAAGATTAATAAAACAAACAGCTGGTTCTTTGAAAAAAATAAAATTGACATGCCTTTGGCTAGACTAATGAAAAGCAGAAAAGAAAAATCTCTGATAAGCTCCATCAGGAACAAAAAGGGAGAAATAACAACTGATGCCACGGAGATGCAAGATATAATCTATGAATACTACAAAAACATTTATGCACACAAACTGGAAAATGTGGAGGAAATGGACAAATTTTTAGAAACACACAGCCTCCCTAGGCCCAACCAGGAAGAAACAGAATTCCTGAACAGACCAATATCAAGTCCTGAAATTGAAACAGCAATGAAAAACCTTCCTAAAAAGAAAAGTCCCTGACCAGATGGTTTCACACCCAAATTTTACCACACCTACAAAGAACTGGTGCCTATACTGCAGAAATTATTCCACAACATCGAGAAGGATGGAATCCTCCCCAACACATTTTATGAAGCCAACATAACTCTGATACTGAAACCAGGAAAGGACGCAACAAAAAAAAAACTACAGACCAATATCCCTTATGAATATAGATGGAAAAATTCTCAACAAAATCCTAGCAAACTGAATCCAGGTGCTTTTCAAGAAAATAATCCATCATGACCAAGTGGGCTTCATCCCAGAGATGCAGGGATGGTTCAACATATCCAAATCTATAAATGTAACTCACCATATAAATAGAAGCAAAAACAAAGACCATATGATCCTCGCAATAGACACAGAGCCTTCGGAAAGAAGCACAGCAAAGCCAAAACCCTGATTTTAATCTGAGCAAAGAATTTAGCCACACCGTGCCTGGACTACTGACATAATAAATAATTGTTTAAGTCACTAAATGTTTGACAGTTTTTAATGCATTAGAAAACCAATATCCTCTCAGAAATAATGAAAATATTCTTATAATGTGAAATAGAAAATATTTTATTTCAAGGGAAACCATAAAAAATAAATCTCAGTGCATTAATATTGAACTACTGAACTATAGTAGATAATGTGGGAATCCTAATCTCTTTATAATGTACAAAATAAAAATATAGCTGTTTTCTTTTATAATACTTTGTCCTCCTTTCCTTAAAAAACAAATCTTTTTTGGCTTTTGTTTTAAGTTTATGTGATTGTCCCTATGTACTTCTTTGGATTTGTTGTAGATTTATAGGGTCAAATGTAAATAAAATTGTAAAGTAGGCTATATTGTCTTTTGTGCACTCTTCTTATTTTTATTTATATCTCCTTCTCCAAAATTCCCTGAGCATCGCAATGTGGTATCTGTGCCCCAGTCCAGAATCTTCTCCCCAAATTTCCCCTAGTAGATTTTGCCCGTGCTTTGCTCTATTTCCAAGATCCACAACTCTCTCTGGTAATCATATCTAATCTGTGCTAAAATGTGAATGAGCTATTCTTCAAAGACATACATTTTCAATTAATGAGAGCTTTGTGCAAAGCTACCGCTCTGTGGAAAGAATGACTTTGATTATGTAAATTATTTTAATGGTGGAGACCAAAATCACTGGGGAGTAGAAAAAAATACGTGAGGGAATATGGATTATTTGATAACTTTGTATCTGAACTTACTTTGTCTTTGAAGAGAACCAATTCTTCATGACTATTCCATTTGTCAGTAGTTGGAATTAGTAGTATATTTTTTCTGCAATATATGAAATAACTAAACAATAAATAGGCCTTCTGGTGTGTGAATGGATAAATGTTTTTCTTAATGGTGGCGTAATTATGGCAAATTATAAAGAAATTGACTTTTTAAAGCTATTTAACGGGGAAATTTCTTGTAAAAACTACAAAACATCATAAAATAGAGAAAAATGTAATTTCTTTTTTTTTTTATTTCAGCACATTATGGGGGTACAGATGTTTAGGTTATGTATGTTGCCCTTGCCCCCCGACCCAAGTCTGAGTTTCAAGCGTGTCTATTCCTCGGATGGTACGCATTGCACTCTTTGTATATCCATATACCCGTCCCCTCCCCTCTCTCCCCCCTCACCATTCCCTCTGCCCGACATCCAATAGATGTTATTCTTATATGTACACTTATGTGTTGATCAGTTAATACCAATTTGATGGTGAATATATGTGGTACTTGTTTTTCCATTCTTGGGATACTTCACTTAGTAGAATGCATTCCAGCTCTATCCAGGAGTATACAAGAGGTGCTATATCACCATTGTTTCTTAAAGCTGAATAGTACTCCATGGTATACATATACCACATTTTACTAATCCACTCATGTATTGGTGGGCACTTGGGTTGTTTCCACATCTTTGCAATTGTGAATTGTGCTGCTATAAACATTCAGGTGCAGCTGTCTTTCTTGTAGAGTATCATTTGTTCTTTTGGGTAGATGCCCAGTAATGGGATTGCTGGATCAAATGGTACTTCTACTTGTATCTCTTTAAGGTATCTCCATATTGTTTCCACAGAGTTGCACTAGTTTGTAGTCCCACCAGCAGCGGATGAGTGTTCCTATCTCTCCGCATCCATGCCAACATTGATTGTTTTGGACTTTTTGATAAAGGCCAGTCTCACTGGAGATAAGTGATATCTCATTGTGGTTTTGATTTGCATTTCCCTGATGATTAGAGATGTCGAGCATTTTTTCGTATGTTTTTTGGCCATTATTCTGTCTTCTTTTGAAAAGTTTCTGTTCATGTCCTTTGCCCACTTTTTGATAGGGTTGTTTGATTTTTTTCCTTGTTGATTTTCCTGAGTTCTAAGTAGATTATAGTTATCAGTCCTTTATCAGATCTGTAGCATGCAAAAATTTTCTCCCATTCTATAGGTTGTCTGTTTGCTCTTGGGACAGTTTCTTTGGCTGTGCAGAAGCTTTTTAATTTGATCAGGTCCCATTTATTTATTTTTGTTGTTGCTGTGATTGCCTTTGGGGTCTTCTTCATAAATTCTTTGCCTAGGCCAATGTCTAGAAGAGTATTTCCAACATCTGCCTCTAGAATTCTAATAGTTTCACTCCTTAGGTTTAAATCTGTTACCCAGCATGAGTTGATTTTTGTGAGAGATGAAAGGTGTGGATCCTGGTTCAGTCTTCTACATGTGGCTATCCAGTTTTCCCAGCATCATTTATTGAATAAGGATTCTTTTCCCTAGTGTATGTTTTTGTCTGCCTTGTCAAAGATTAGGTGGCTATATGAAGATTGTTTTATATCTGGGTTCTCAGTTCTGTTCCACTGGTCAATGGCTCTATTTTTGTGCCAGTACCAAACTGTTTTGATTACCACAGCCTTATAATAAAGTTTGAAGTCTGG